>VXAL01007651.1:12761-33458 GCA_013399475.1 Chauna torquata | reverse complement strand
TGCCCCGGCCCTTGCCCCTGCCCCTGCCCGAGCGGAGCCGCGCCGCCGCAGGCCGCGCCGGGGCCGGCGTTTCCCGGGCCGGGGGAAGTCTGGGGAAGGCGGGCGCGGTGTCTGCGGGCTGGAGGGAGGGCTGCCCCGCGGCGCTCGCCGAGGGCCTTGCTGCCCTTGCCTCCAGGCCGGGCTGCAGGGAGCGGGGAACTCGCTTGCGTTGCGGGTAGTGGTGCGGCACGGACGCTGCTTGCGTTTTATCGCCGGTCTCCAACAGTCGCTGTGTTTCTAGAAGTCCCAAAGTGGGAGATGCAATTACTTAAAACAAGATGCAGGATATATTTGTGTATTAAAGCACATTTTCAGCAAGAAAGAAGAGTTTGAAAATCCATCTAAGCTCAGAAAGTAGAAGGCAACGAGACCGTTTCGGTTGGCCGTGCTCTTGCATCAAGACCAAAAAAGATTGTGCAACTAGTCTAACAATTTATAGACTCACAAAGATGACAGTCTGTGTCTCTACCCCTTGTTCCTTGTCCTTCATCCATAAACACACTCCTGCAGATGAAGTATCAGTGAGCTCTGTAGGAGCTGCTGGCCTCCCACAGCATCTCCTCGCTTGGCTGGGCGTAACAGCAGATTGTATTTACATAGTCAGGGGCAACAGCCTGTCGGACACAGCTCTTCCGGTGTGCCGGCAATGGCATGTAGTTGAGCTGTAAGATTAAGGAAATCGTGCAGCCTGTACCCAAGCTGCTGTCTGCAACATCCCCATATCAAGCAGCATGTGGCTGTTCAGTGAGAAGAGGCATAGGACAGGAATGGGGAGCTGCAAAACAAAGTGAGAAACAACTAGTAAGTGGGAAAGATATAACGTAGGGGATACCCTGGAAAATATCAAGGGAGGGTAACAAAAAAGGCAGCCCTGCATTTCCCTGCAGGTCCTGCGTTAGAGAAGATCCAAATGGTGTCCTCCCTCACGCACTGCGCCAGGCAGCAGTTGGAAGTGCCACATTCAAACGAAAGAATCATTACTGTGTCAGGACCGTGAGAGAAAGGGGAGGGGAGCGGAGTCGGAGACTGACAGAACTCATGGCTATATTCCTTTCCTGTTGCATGATCCCAGGGGATTAGAGGAGGCTTTACCATCAAAATACAGCCACGGGCGTGGCAGCTTGCAGCAGCAGGTGAGAAGAAATAGCCTAAGCGAAGCAGCTTCTAAGAAAGGTTCATGGAATAAAACATCTTTGGGGAACAGACACAGCCTCCATTTTCAGATGGAACAATTCCACTGAGAGTTACTTTCATCAGGTTAATTTAACAAAATATGATTTCTGAGGAGACTTTCTATACTCTTCTTTTAAGCAATAAGTTTATGCTGGGATTCATGCCTTATTCAGTAGGACGGTGCTGGACATGGACCAGACCAGAGTATCACTGCTTTGGGTAGACTGCCAAGCACAAGAAACAACTGTTCCAAGGAAGGAAAACTTAAAGAACCCAGTTCTTGCATCTCTCGCTCAGAACCCTAAGTGGTGTTCTTGGACTACTTTTTTAGAGCATATAGATGCAAAAAGCATATAGATGAGATATTTTCATTCCTTACTGTTATCATCCATATTTTGGCTTGACTGGAAAAAGAAAAGCCAAAACATGTTTGTGTCTGCATACTCTGGAAACAAGGGATTTCACAGATTTGATAGGAAGCCCATTTTGATCCTGGGATATTTCCATTCCCAAAATCTTTTCCTGTCTGCAGCTCAGCATGGGCTCAAAGACCATCAAACAGGGGCTCCATCTTGGAGTGATGCCTCATTCAAGAGATCGTAATCTTTTAATGACTAGAGTCAGTCAGGCAAGTATTTGTTTCCATGTTATTTATATATCCAAGCTTAACCCCGAATTTTTATTACACTTGCCATTGCTTCCTAACCACACAGAGGTAGAAGCAAAAGGAATTTAGATGACTAATAGTTATGTGTGGCAACACACAATCTTTAGGATCCTGTTTGCCACAGCACATAACCCTGTGCCATTCTCCACAATCACCTGCAGTATATGGGGAAAGATAGATACCTCAGTGGTATCCATAACTACTGGCTTACTCAACACCACTCCACCCAAACCCAATGAACAAGAGCGTGCTGAACGTATACAGGCAGAACTGTCTTCTGTGGAAGGAGCGATAACAACTGCCAGGTTGGAGCATATGTTGGAGACCCTTAGCCTCCTTCCCGGGCTTTTGCCTTGTGTGTTTTCAAACCACCTGGGCTGCAGGGCACCAGTGACTTACTAAACTCTCGATTTGGCAGGGTAGCAAGGTGTCTCTTACAGTAAGAAACTCTCTTCTGTAGCTGGGTCGCTGAGTTTCTTCCTTTACATTTCACTCCCCATCTCCCCCCAAAATGGATGGAAGGTATATAACGTTATGCCCTTCTTCCCTTTTATGCAGAAGTCTATTCATCCTTTGCAGATGCAGTAGAGCCAGTCTAACTCCTGTCTCCAGAGAGATAGCCCTCAGTTCTCTTGCTTTCCTGAGAATGTCCTGACAGTCAGCACGCTGAGTTCTTGGAGCATGGGCATCATGTGTAATACTGATAAGCATTGTCTAAGAATGCTTACAGACTGAATCCCCTTTGGAGTCTGGGTGGGGGAACATCAGAGCAGTCATGAAATCAACTCCCATCAAGACAGTCTAGGGCAGAAATAGAAACAGGAAAAAAAAAAGTAGAAGCTAGAGGAATTTTCATAAGAAAAATCTACAGTTACTTCTAGATTTATGCATTGGCTAAGCAGGAGAGAGCTTTTACAGCCACCCTAACTACAGCATTTTCTATCAGACCTCACAATCAAGCATAAGACCCAAATCAAAATGAAGCCTTTACGTTACAGGATTAAGAGCCGCTCTGATCCAACACTTATTCTTAACCTTCCTTATTAAGAGGATAGCATTACTAACAATTTACAGGAATTACTGAAGCAGAGGAGGTGACGAAAGGACCTAGATTGCTCAGCAGGTCAGTAGCAGAACCCAGTTTCTGTTTTCTTCCCTATAACAGCTCCTGTGCCTTACTGCCCTCTAACCAAACTGTATTTTAAGATCCTCATCAAGCCTGCCTTCCCTGTTTTAAGAAGACCCATTTAATTTTGCTGTTCTACTTTAACTTGTAATAACATTCCAACTTGATGTAAAGCATTTATGAATTCAAAGAATTTGTCAGAATTTTCTCAAGAAAGTCCTATTGTTATAAATTGGCTTTTGCTTAACAGGTTTGGCGCCAGCCAGGTTTTAGTCAATTTAAAACTTCCTAAGCCTGATCATCCCGGAACTGGGAAATATGGAATCTTGTGTCCTAAAAACACCATTCTTAGTCACTCTTGCAAAATCAATGATCTCAACAAGAGGCAGACTTGAACTCCTCCTTTCTTCATATAAGACGCTTTATCCAGAATTTAGAATTTTTGGCAAGGTATGGTTGGAAGAGTTTTGCAGCATCTCCAGTGATTTGTTTGCAGTTTTACCCCAGGGCTTTTTTACTAACTGGAAATGTAAAGTAGCTGACTCTGGTCTCTTGACAACTCACAGGCTATGCATTCAGTATAGCAGGTAAAAAAAAGGATACTACATTCCAAGCCACTTTATGCAGATTTAAAGATTTGCTCTCACCTAGAACATTCAAGAGGATGATTTTCTTTGTCAATTGCAAGAACTGTAGGAGGAAAAGGTTTCATATGGTGTTATTGACAATAGCTTCTTTTTCATTGTGAATGACTGTGAATAGGCAGCGTATTCCCCATTACAATTCCTGAAATACTGGCATTATAATTCCTGAAATGTCACACATCAGGAAGAGTGGCCAAGGATCTGGTGAGTTCTAGTTTCGCCTGAACTGGGAGCTGCTTCCTCACTACCCACGCTGAGCTTATTGAAAACCCGACAAATTCAGGTCACAGTGGACCAGCGTTTTCTGACAAAGCACTGATGACATTCTCCAGGTTGCTTTCGAAGAGGATATACAAGGTAAAAGAGCTCAAACCTTGTTACTTGTTTTAGGTTGCTCCTAAATGAGAAGCTTCTGCCAAGTTCAGTTACTGCATTTTTCCAGTAAGAATGGGTTCTCACAAGTCTATTTTGTACTAAGAAATGGTTAGGTGAACTCAGGCCTGGAAATAAACCCCATTAAATGATCCAATAGTTACATGCTGGAAGACCCTTATCTTTGCGTTCATTTAATTTTCCAGCTGCACCCACAAGTGTCCCTTGAGATTACATGACCCTCTGATTGACCATCATGGAGCTGTATGGGGACACGCTAGGTAAAGGCAGGTTTAAACGTGTATGATCAGGGAAGGAAAATCTATGGTAATCATCTCTGTAACTGAAATCCATACTGAATTATTGATCTTACCAACACAGATAAATAAACAGAAAAAGTAATGAGAGTTTTCTGAATCTACTGAATGAGAACAACCACATCACAAACATTGTTTAAAAATGTATAAAGTGACAAATGAAATTCAGAACGTACTGAATTTGTGGAGATTATACCACACATGTAAATCCAGCCATGTTTGTCCAAGACTTGAAGCAAATGGAAACTAGGGGCAACACAGCTTTTACGTCTCAAAATGAAATAATGATCTTAATGCATACGATAAGAAAGGAAAGAGGAAGGGAGTTCCCCTGGATAGGTAATCTCTATTTTACCTTGATATCTTCCTTTGTGCTTTTTTATTTGGAGTCTGATTAAAAGCAGAGCTCAGTGCCATATATTGCAAATACCCCCTGCAAGTCTGAACTCTTTCTACAGGGACCAGCTCTTTTACTTTTTTTTTTTTTAACATTAAACCAGAGATGTATAAACAGTGTTGACAAAAAGAGCAGGTCAAATAACATTGACTAACTTAGTTCATGTGCTTCACAAATGGAGCACAGATGCGTGCTTATAGCAAGTGTGAGTCGTAAAGGAGGTGGAGGCAAAAAAAGTACTCACTGGTTGATATGTAGAAAAAATTAATCTACATACAAGAGGTTTTTTCTTTTTTTTACTCCAAATTGTTTTATAATTGTATATACTGCTTGCCTTTATATTGCTCACACTGTGGGGATGAGGTTCTAAGAGTTCAAAAATACAAATAATAAGCTATTTCAACTTAACTAAGAGTGCCAAAATTCAGAATTTCAGGCCTAAAATAAGTATGCAGAATAAAATGTACAATTAATGGATATCAATTACATTTTCTTTTCCTGTGATATCATACTGACTCACTGCTTTTAAGATCAGAAGGACCATATTGTTTGACTTTCAGCGTAAGGTAAGCTGTTGAGTTTCACCCAGTGATTCTCAAGTCAAGCCTATAATATTAGAAAGGCCTGAAATCTCAGACTCAAGAATGAGTGACAGTAATTCTGCCACCTTTCCAGTTCTCTCCACAGCTAAGTGCTCTTTCAGTGTAAGTTGTGGAAGTTGTTTGCATTGACTGGTACTTGTATTTCTCATTCCACTTCAGAAGATGCACTATCAGTAATGCAATTTGCAGTTAAATACTGAGCCAAGATAAAACCTCTAGCATGGTTCTTGCCTCACCTAAGTCAGTAATATAAGCTGTGCATTACTATGCCATTTGGTGCCAGCTGTGACAATAAAAGAGTGTTTTCCCTCAGTTTTCCCTAGTTCAGACAGGAGGAATTGCTTGATGCAGAGGTTACTAGGCAAAGCTCAGAGGGTCCCAATGGTCACTCCCTATTTTTGCACTCATGACCATCTCTTTCAGATTTTTCTCCATATTTTGTCTAGTCTCAAACATTGAAGTGCTCTGTGCAACAAGACCTTTCCCCATTTGAACATTATAGATTAGGTTTACTTTGTAGTGCAAGATTGGTTAGCCTTAAAAAACCGCATCAAATAGCAAGAGAAATAGAAAACGAGTAATATTGGGGTTGCTGTTTATTACTGGTATTACGTTAACCTTCCTACTCTGCATGATTTGCTTCTGCTGTAGAAAAGAGAGTTTCAAAGCAACATTAGGAGTAAAAGCTCTTTCTGCTCCACTCAGGCTGCAGCTGTCTGAAAGCAATTCAGTCTGCACAGGGAACAACCTATGCAGAACCAGAAGAGAATATACAACGGAGGCTTCTCTTGCAGATAAAGGAGGGCAATTTTGACCTTGGTATATCATGAGTAAGACACTAAGCTGGAGGCTGAAGTACAAGAATCCTCCTATCTCTTGGGAAATCCTCTGTTTGCTCTGTGATAACACAATAATGTTGAAAACAGGCGGGCACTGATAAATACGTAAGACCAAGTACAAGGCAGGTATAAGCAGGGTGACATTGCTAAACAAAGCAGAACACTGCCTACTTTCACCAGACCTGAATTCTAACTCTGATATTTTGTAAGGACTTAACCTGGACCTCAATTAAATATTCATTCATGAGAAAAAGCTATTTGTGTTTCATAGCAAACAGCTCATATACAATTTACAAATGGATACATATATCCTTAATTAGTTTTCAACAACGCTGCTAAACAGTGAGGGCAAACTAAATTCATTTTATGTCAAGGCTGCAGATATAGTCACCTTATCTAATCAGCCACAGCTGCCTTAAGGCCAGTAACTCAGAAACAAAGAGGCTACCAAACCCAACAACTTCTGTGAGGCCTCACTGGAGGAGAAGGGTATCAGGTTGATTATTGCTCACCTGCCACACTGAGGCATTCAGGTAACCTGAAACAAAGGGAGTTTTCAGTGCTTCCCAATGACACACCTAGTTTGTGAAGTAATTACCTCTGACGCATGACACAAAAGATAAACACTGAGTCTTGTAGCATGTTGGCTAGCAACTCCTCAAAACACTTTGGAAAATAGTATCATTATGCTACCTTTAAAATAGCAGGTGAATTTCACCTGTCTGCAGTAGGTAACGCAGGACCTAGGTACTAATTGAGTACCACTTGAACCTTTGAAATAGAGCTGGAGTGCTGCCTCAGATGTAACCAGCATTTCACACAGAGTTGATTTGCTCCTAGGTAGAACGCCGCTCAGCTCTGTGTTTCACTTACTAAGAGGCTGATTATCTTTAAAAGGTGGCATGATTAATTGTTTGGTCTCTTTTAATAAAAGACAAAAGTAAGATGAGGGGAAAAACCTATTTGATTACACATAACATGTAACCTTATGATCACCTTTTGTGCCGTGTTTTCCTCCGCATGACCTCCCAGCAATTGCTAGCAATGCCTTTGGAGTCAGATTTGCTGGTCCATGGCTCTGTTTTGACCTTCAAGCACTTACAGTGTGGGAGGAGGAAGGTGAGGTGCTGCTGGACTCCAGAAGCAGGGTGTTGTGTCCCTCCACCTGGTATCAGTTGAGGCTTAGGATCTGGTGACCCCGAGCTGATGGTTCATGAGCTAATTGTTTGGTATGTTTAATTATCCTGGCGTGGTAAAAACTGTATTTGCAGCAATCGAACATGAAGTGGAGTTTCTGTATCAAAGAAGTTTGTCTGTTTTTCCCAACGTCATTTGCCCTTGTGGACTTTGCTTTTTGTGGCTTAGCACAAACATATGTCCGTTAGAGACCTTCATAGATTTGCCTTGGGTTATCTCCAAAACCAGCCCCAGCTTGATCCTGGATCTGAGAAAGACCAGGAGCTCAAGAGCTGGAACCATCTTGTAGACATGTATGAACCATGTTGGCCCAAAGGCATGCACATACGGTTATGTGTGGCACTTTCTTATGAGGAAGGGGGTTGCCCTGTGTTGTTCTCCCTGACTGTGGTCTATCTGCCAGGGCAGATGGGGAGTGAGGTGGAAGCACAATGTCAGCCGTGGCCTTATTTGCAGAGTTCAGTTTTAAAGCCAAATGCTGTTCTTATGTGCATGTGGTTAACTTAAGGGCTTCATAGTAGGGCACACCAGGTAGCATGGCCTGGTTTTGACACAGCGTGTTGAAATGCAGACACCCTAGATGTGACCTCAATTCAGAGTGTCCGAGTGCTCTGCGCCTGGGGCCATGAGCAGCTTCTTGGCTACTGTCTTCTGGGAAATTGGTCTTTGAGGCCCATTTGCGAGAGCCTGCAAGAAGGGCTCAGCCCCCTCTGTGCAAACGTGGCAGACCAGGCCTGTGGGGCAGTTCTGCTGCCCAGCCCTCCGTGGCTGCTCTGCAAGGCAGGGCAGCAGCACCAAGAAGAGTGGGATGACCAACAGTCCTGAGTCTGGCCGTTGACCTAGGTTCGTTTTACCTGCCTTATGCTATGAGACAGGAAAATGCCAAAAGGCACTTAAGAGACGGCAACAAAACTGGGTGTGCATGTGCAGGTGATTCATGGGGTGGAGTAAGAGCTGGACATGCCTGCGAAGAATGCCACCCGTCCCTACGTGGGGACCCCCTCACAGGAGGTGTGCCGGGGAGGAGTTAGAGGCATCCTGGAGACCTGCAGCTAACGTGCCCCAAGAAGGCAATGTGGACAGGACTAACAAAAGCTCTCTCTTGGCCATCGTACAGCACTTCACCCAAGCTATTTCTCTTCAAGCGTAACCGCCTCCAGCAATGCAGCATTTTTTCCAGTTGTGTTCAAAGTTGTAGCAACTCTCCTGATCCTTTTAGGAGACTGGCCCATAAGCGAGCAATGTAACAGCAAGGAATACTTTTCTACTGTATTACCTTTGCTGACATCTAAACGTGCTCTTTCCTCGCGTTGCTCTCTACCCTCCACCCCTATTGCCTGAAATAACTGCTCACTCATCAATGTAGTGGGTTTAGCTGTGCTGTACGGATCCGCAGAGATAAGAAACAATATTTTATAGATAACAGCACAGACTCTTGCACAAAGTTCTTTCTTGTCTCAGAGTTCAGTCTGCACCCTTATTTTGAAAAAAAGAACAAAACAAAAAAAATCTTCTGTACAGGAATTATGTTAAAATGCAGCATGCAGTATCGTTAGTGCAGCACTTAGGACTTTTGAAATAGTGGTGTTGTTTCAAGTAAGATTATGGCAACCATTTCCCCACAGTAGCCAATGTGTAGTGTTTGAAACGATCTCTTTTTCTGTGCTTCAACAGCAATTAAGTATTGTGTTTCAAATGCCACTGCACAGCAATGGTGAGTAAATAATGGCTTAAATAAGAAGTAAGAAAAAGTTTTGTTTGCTTTTGCAGGTGTTAAATTTCAGCAGAACAATCTAACTCAAACAAAGCTCTAAACAAAAGTTACTGGCATTCCTGACTGACAACCTGAGTTTCATGTTAGACAAGGCAAATAATCAAAATTCTCTCTCCTGGCTCTAAAATCTCTAACCACTGATTTTTACCATGTCTGTAAAATTCTGAGATTGGGTTTTTTAATTTCAGGTATGACATTTTTCTTTAAATTGTTAATGCATAAGAAAAACAATTGCAGCAACTACATGTGCTTAAACAATGTATTTCTGTAATGAGTATACTTAAAGAACCCCGTAAAACTTGCACTGACAAGAGCATTGCAGGACAGAAATGTGAATTTAGGTTATCCTCTTGTTCTTCTAATAACCTGGTTATTCCTCTCTTGAGAAGAAATGCAATGCCTTGTATCCAGACCCAGATGGATGCAAACTCACAGCCTGTAAGCAATCTCAGAACATTAGGAAAAAGGTGACTGAATCATTTTCGGACCCAGTAAGTAATTTTGTGGAACCCATTTATGGCAAACTCAGCTGTAGTGAAACTCTGCTTGCAGAGAAGGGAATGAAAGCTGCAAGCTGTTTCAATGCAAGCGAGTGATGGTTTTAAGTGAGCCCTTTCCCAGAGAACTCAAACTTGCAGTCCTGCCTCAATGTCAAAGCCCTTCAGAGTCAAAACCAGGCCTGTAACCAAGAGGTTTTGTGGAGAAAATTCCGTGACTTCAGTACAGGCTCGCATTGTAATTCTTAATTGGTTACTTTAGATTGCTCTCTCAGCCAACCCTTGTTAATGTGAAATGATAACCTTGAACTGTGTTCATGGTTTAAGCATTATCCAAAGACCTGCACGCAGCATACAGGGACAAAGTCAGAAATTACTTTCCACTTGTGTGAGGTCAGAATCAGACTGATTCTGTCAGTCTGAGCACAGGACCACAGTAATCCACCTGTTTATGGGCCTTATCAAACACTAGGTTAACAGTTTGTGCATGCCGGTCTGGAGGTAGTGAGAGCCTACAGGCCTGCTGCTGCTCCTTTTAGTCATGGTGTTATTGCCCGATTTCTTGTGCAATCTTACTTAAACTCAAGTAGAGGTGGAAGGGGAGAGCTGTCTGTTCTTTGGAAAACTAAGATGACATGAATGGAAAAAATTAGAGGTTCAGTGATTATAAATATCTGAGGTAATGAGGAGATTTTGAAGTGGTGCTGGTCAGACCAGTTGTCTGTTAGTTTTAAGCTCAAGCTAAATGCATATGTGTGCTGTTTGTCCTGGAATGAGAGAGGGGAGAAATTCTTTAAAATAACAGCTTTCTTTTAATCTGATCTTCAACATAATAATTTTCAGGTTTCCAGTGTGTTTTTTTGCAATGTGTTCTGTTATATATGCATTAATTACTGCTGGCCTTTATGTGCATAGACTCATCTTCTGGGAAGGCTTGTTAGATGGTGTTCGGTAGCAGTGCCCATGTGAGGGAGGTCAGCCAGATTTGGCTCATGCCTAAGTAAAAACAAGGAGAGAGGGTACATATGAACCTACTCTTTGAATTCAATATTGAAGTTTCCCCTTTGCCCCTCCTTCTAGGCTCGTTATGTACACAAGATTTCCAGCTTGGAGCTGGAGCTTGGACTCCTCAGCACCCACATGCTAATTCCTGGGGCCCTCAAAAGCCTGACTGCTGTGCTCTGCTTCACAGTTCCTTTTGCAACCTCCAGCCCAAAGCTGCTTTTTCTCCACTTGCTTGCCCAGTGCCTGCTCCATTTCCCATCACAGCCTGTCAATGGTGCCCTTCAAGCCACCCGGCGGTGCAGCCTTTCTTGCCTCTCCCCGTGCCTGCTTGACCCCTCGCTCCTCGCCCCAGCTGGGAGCTGGGGAGGCAGCTGCACCGAGGGCCTTGGTTCTCCCCCCAGGCGAGGGGGGACAGGAGAGGACGGTGCAGCGAGGCATGGAGCAATCCTTGTTCCCAGGAAGGAAGCCGGGTGTGGCTCATCCTGAGTTTGCCTGAAACACTCTCTCCTCCTCCGATAGCCAGCAACCAGGAAGGAGGTTTGCCAGGTGAGGATTACCTGGAAATACCCACCCAGGCCCTGCCACAACGGCTGGGCCTGGTGGGACCGGGTTTTGTTCTGTGTAAGTGGTTAATAAAACCCTTGCCATAAACAAGGCGAGCTGGTTGCAGGTGCTCGGGGCTGGGGACAGACTGCTGTGGGACGCTCGAGGACCTTCACTGTCGCAAGCGTATAGGGCAGCACAGGCAAGAGAGAAAGGGCCTGCGACAGCAACCAGCAAACATTATATTATCCTAACAGCATAACGAGTCGGTTTTACTATTCTTCATGTCTTTTTTTCATTAATAATTGATACTCAATTAATCGGGCAGTGAGCAGAATGTACCCCCAGGACTATCCATAAAGGAAGTAATTTATGGCCTGCTTTACAACAGTGCTGTGTAAACACTTCAGTTGCATGAAGTACGGCATTTCTATGGGAGTACTGGCATGTCCAGGTGAGCAAACACAACATTTTGGAGAAAACTAAGTGCTTTTAGTTCAGCCCAAGCCCCTTCTGCTACCAGCCTACAGCCATGTGAGAGTAAAGCAACATTGTTAATGAAAAATCCAGGAACTGAAAATGATCACAACGTGCTCTTTTAAACCCAATGTTCTCTTATTTCTACCCGACTTTTGCTTCACGCAGCTTGAATACAGCATAAGAGAGACCTTGGCCTTACTCCAAAACTCTCAGGAATTTCAGTCAGTCAGGATCAGGCCCAGGATGGGCACCTGAAAGCGAAAGGGTGAGAAAGTGAACACAAGGGACCATGATTACTTCCCAACATTAGAGTGATTTCTTATAAGCATCTTAAAATATTCTTCCAAAATTGATTCTTCAAAAACAACACATAATTGCACATCCCCGTATTGTCCTGTCACATCTGCCTCCGTGTGAGAGGCAGATTTTCCTCTGTTCTTGTTCCCTAAATCACAGAGCAGGTTTCAAATTTCGTTATTCACTTTTTTCTTTCTCCACAGGAGTAACACTGCTCAACTAATCCATATGGGCAGAGCTGACAGACAACTTCTAGTGACTGTGATATTCAGTAAAACTAATTTTCATCCTTAACATTTTTAGAATCATTTCTGTATGGTGTATGCACATCGTAAGTCTCTGTGGCATACAAACTGCCCTGTTTTCTTGCAGATATAGGACCTTCTCTGATATTTACTCTCTATCCTCCCACATTCCGGTGCAATTCCTTTCCTTAATGAGCATGCATACAAAATGACCTCTGTGTTCTCTTCTACAAAATTGTGCACTGTTTCCCTGAACTCTGGAGCTCACATTTTCATGATAAAAGGTGCAATTATTTTCCTATGCAGCAACATTTGCAACAAGCAACAAGACTGGCTTTGCAAACAGATTTTCAGACTCTCATTAGGTTGCCAAGAATTGGTTCAGTGTGGTAAGAAACCTTTGCATACGACAGATTCACTTTATTTAAGCACTCCCTTACAATAGCCTTTTAAAAGAGCCACCTTCTAAATGCAAAGACAGAGACTGCTACTCAGTCTACCCTTCCTGTGCACTACAAATCATTTATTAATGAGGCAGGTAGAATCTGATTTTATGCAACTGATCATGAATATGTGTTAACAACTGTAACCTAAAATTAGCACCTTTCATGACTATAACATCGTTCCCTAACTTTCCTCAATTACAAGCTGTTCCTTAACACTTATATTTCATTCTCTGCCATTCTGGAGTCTCAGGAAACTGAGCTGTGCACTGCAATGGTGGCCAAGGCACTGGCAAGGCAGAAACTGGATCTACATAATTTTTAAAAGCGACTCACAGATCCTTTTTTCCCTGCAGTAGATGAGATTCTCAATGAGGGCAAAACTTCACTGGCATTCTTTGGTGATGCCTTTGTCTTGTGGTGGTGGTAAAACTGCTAACAGTTATGACATTTAAGTAATAAAAAACACACAAATCAACACCTCCACTAACAATGCAGTTTTGCTATTTTAATGTTGGGGAATAACCTGCATTTTACTTTTGGCACAGGTCCTGATTTAATTCCCAGTGAAGTCAATGAGAGCCTCGAGAATCTGTAAGTTTGCTTCAGTTACAGGGGAATAGCCCAACAGTCAAAGTTTATTTTCCAAATATCAACAGATGTGCTCAGCTTGACCAGGCAGTTGATACTGTTAGCTCAAAGATGGTAAACTCTGCATCCAAACACAAACTTTTGCGAGATCTTAGTTGATAGATGGATTTGTAAGTTGATAAAAAATCTTGATTTTCTTTTTAAACTGTGGTTAACTGAAGCATTTGGGAGGTGTAGATCATTCCAAAACCACTCCTTGAGGAACAAGACTGAAATTATGTTGCCTACTCAGGAACCTTAATGTCAGTGAGCCTTGACTTCCCAATCACTGGAAATTGTCTTAAAATTAAGGCTATTATTAAACAGGAATTTAGTTTTATTTTTGTTTGGATAGAGCAACTCAAGACATATAACATGGACAGAGCTAACCAGATATGAGGCAGGTCTATGTGAAAACTGCAAAATTTACTTTCTGCTCCCTCTCAAACTTTGCCCAGTAAAGACAATTTAGCAGTGGGCTTTATAAAAAATTTCACTGAGGGTGTGTCCTCAAATATACTAAAATTCTTGAAAGGACTCTTACAGGTTTCAATGGACTTTTAATGAAGCTTTGAATGTGAGAGGCAAGAGATTCCCAAATTTTATTGTCTAGATGTGATCATCAGTGATGGAAGTGCCCAGCTCTGTGAAGTGCTTTGTAGAACTTCATATGGCTTGGTGGTGGTACAGACGTGACAGCCTGGGAACCTCTATAGTATAGAATATGGTAATTTCTGAGTGAACTGCCTTCTGAAAGAAGAAAACGTTCTTTTAATGAATTAATGGGCAGATGCTGGGAAGAATGCATTTCTCTGTCCTTCTTTCAATAGTACTTCACATGTAAATACACATAAAGCACGATACAGATCTAAATGTGCATATAAAAGATGCATAGCCAGGTTGCTCTTTAGAAATTACACAGAACTATCAAATGACCAGTAGCAAATTCTTTGGTTTAAACAATTACTTTTGAGAATAATTACTTTCTTTAAGCCATAACAGAAGTAGGTTCTGAAATCCTGCAACAGAAGTTGGACAAACAGAAATAGGTTCCGCAAAGTTTATGTATTAAGTTGCAA
Organism: Chauna torquata; assembly: GCA_013399475.1. NCBI lineage: Eukaryota > Metazoa > Chordata > Aves > Anseriformes > Anhimidae > Chauna > Chauna torquata. Next base: position 19,092 of record VXAL01007651.1, on the reverse strand, counting down.
CTCCACTTGCTGAAAATGTGGTCCAGCTCAGGAAATGGTGTGAACTGAACCAGTCAAAGTCCAATTAATATTTTACTATAGCTGTTAATATACAAGGCTGTAAAAAGTCTTTCTTCCCTATCTGTGTGCGAAGCATGCAATAGGTCTATACCCTGGCAGAAGCCCTCAAGGATTCTTTTGGCTCAGGCTCCAGGTTAACACAGATCTTGCCTGCACAAATTCCTCTGGGAGATGAAGGGTTTACACAAATAAGTATCATGAGGCCACACCAATACGTTGTTGCGTTTCAAACCCGTCTGACTGCCAGAAGATGCTCAGGCTGTAGAAAATGGGATTTCCCACAACAACCATCTCCACACAACTTTACTGCTGCATCTTCCTGATTACTACATCCAAGAACTCCAGGGATGGTGATTCCCGCAAGATTTAAGGGAGGCAATTGTCACTGCTTGGTGAGTCTTGTGCTACGTTTGCCAAGCTAGTACTTGCAGTTGTGCCTTTTTCAGAGTGCTGCCTTAGTTGAACAGTTTGATCAACCAGAAAAAAATCCACACCCACATAAGAATACCAGGCAATTAGATCTGACTGTCCTCCCAGAGTGGGCTGGCACACAGCATTTGCTGTAGAGCTTTGACCGCACAAAATGGCAATCTTGTCTTTCAACTTTCCCAGTGAAGTTTTGTGACTTTAATACCAGGTGCATACCGATATACTAGCAGACCTACTGGAGACAAGAGGGACTGCAGCTACTGAAAGCGTCTATCCCAACCATAATCACAAACTGTTTCTATAAATACAAAGTATGAAAATAACACATATTTTATCTGCCAGGTGTTCTGGAGGCTATTTTTGAGTGGTGCCAAGTCCTGATAACATACTTAGCCCATGTGGTAAACGTTCACAAAGAAGTTATGCTATATGCCAAAAATAAATCTTCGGTGACCTGAGACGTAAGATGCTGTGCCATCCCTTCTTGGAGGAGTGGGTTAAGTGAGGATGCTCCTATCTGGAGACCAAAATCAGCAAAGCTTAATCAACTTAAGGCTGTGTGTACTTCTGGAGATGGACACAATGGGGCCACTTCCTGCAGGTTCCTTTCACCAGTGTCAGAGGTCTGCAGAAGTACATGTGGCACTTCACCTGCTGCAGTGCTCCTGTGAGCCTTGGCGCAGCAGAGGACAGCGTGGCCACTTGGGCACTCGCTCCTTGTGAGTACCATGGCACACATTCACAGCTAGATCGACACTTAAAGCAGCTGTGAGTCGCCTCCCACTGCGTCTCCCCTCACGTTCATGCCCACAGCCCAGTTTCCCCTGCCAGCCTTTTACCCCTGCCCTGCTACAAGGACATCGACGGACAGGTGACAGCAGCGTCACGGGACGTTCTTCTCTGCGCAAAAGACCAAGGCTGAACCCCCTTAAGTACGGCTCTGACCACTCCCTGCCCTGAGGTCCCGGACCCTCCCACCCTCGGGCAGCGCTGCTCTCTCCAGCCCGCCCCGGCAGACCCGTCGCCGCCGGTAGCAGCCCTGGGCTCGTCTCGGCGGGAGCCTCCTCTCATCCCCGCCGCCATTTTGAGCGCGGAGCTGAGCTGCCCGGAGTCGGCAGAGGGCCACGGGGCGACTCCTGCCATCCCCATCCCCAGCTGGGGAGGACGCCATAGCCTTCCTGCCCTGCCCTGCCCATGGAGGCCGGGACGGAGCAGCCCCCGCCCCCGGGAGCCACTCCCGAGGCGGCCCCGCCGGGCTCACACGGGGTTCGGTGCCGCAAGCACACTGCGCCTGCGCATGGCCGCCGCCATTCGCGCCACACCCCGGCCGCCGCCCGTGTCACTCGCGGGGGGGGTGGGGGTGGGGGTGGGAAACGACTTTGCCCCAGTGTCGTCACACGGAAGACGGCCAATGAGCGAGCGCGATTAAAATAGCGCACTATAAATAGCGGCCCGCGTGTGGCAGTTGGTGCCGCGCGGGTGCGGGGGCGGCGGCGGGGGTGCGGGCACAGCCAGGAGCCGGCCCACGCCCCGAAGGAGCTGGCCGGCTGGGCGCCGCTGGGGCGGCTGGTGGCTGTGGGGTGCGTCCCCTCCGTCGGGAGAGGCCCTAAACAAGGAGCGGTGCCCGCGGGGCCTTGGTGTTCGGCCTCGTCGCTTCATTTCCCCTCTCGGACGCGGTGACTCTTCCTGCCGCGTTTAGTTTGTTTCTGCCTTCAAGCGTGCTCTCCTCCCTCAGACTTTGGGGGTAGCAAGTGCTGTGCTGCCATGGGAGAAAGCACTATGCCTGGCAGTAATTTCACGTGCATGTTCTTAAAACAGTATGTTTGGAGTTTAAGACCGGCTGTTATCAGTGAAGGAAGTGGAGTGATAAACTTTATCATGTTAGCCTATACTCTTCCATCTCTCCTCCATTAATCTGAACTGTGCTGTGACAGAAAATGGTTTCAGAGATAGTGTAAGGCCAGGCCTTTTCTGGGTACGATCCTGCTGGAAAGATACAGGCTTGCCCTATCGATCATAAAGGTGTTTGGAACTTGTTGCTTAAGCCTCCCAATCCTACAGAGGCATATGCAATGATTATATAAACTAAGTATATGGAGAAACGTAAGGTGGGTTTTTTTATCCTATTTCCCTCTATGAAAGATTGGGGTGCCTCGTTGAGTAGAATAGAGGGGAACTGTTAAGTTCTAGAAACATGACTAACAATGTAAATGGTCTGTTTGAGGATTTTTGCTTTGGTACATGGTCAGGAAAATGTTAGCATTATGCTGAGTTCATGACTATACTGAAGATTGCATGTGCTGGAAGTGCTGTGGATCACTTAACAGATGTGTTCACGCTTGCTTAAACTACCCTGTTTTTGTGGAAGTGCCCAGAGCACACCTGTTCTTGGTCTGTGCTATGCAGCTGTGTTGCACATGTTCTCTCACCTTACTACTTGCATATACTGCATTGCCACTATTGAATCAGATAAGGTATCTCTGCTAGGATCACCACTGTTTGTTTTTTGGTGAGACCTAGTAAGCTGATAGAGTATGCATTTGCTATTTGGGAAGATCAGTGGTGCATCTTACATACTTATATGTGGCTGTATGTATATGTTTTAACCTAGCTGAATTCTCTAAATATGAAGCTTATTCTATGTTTTGTTTTTGTTTTATAAAGTTGCCGCTGGATTCCGGGAGAAGTATTTACTGAAATGCTTAACATGGCAGCTTGGGGGAAGAGGGATCATGAAACGAGATTGGGGTGACAGGTTCAAAAGAAGATGCCTCTTCACACAAAATATAATTAAATCTTGGAACTCATTGCTACAGGATGTTGGGGATGTGAGANCTCGGCGGGAGCCTCCTCTCACCCCCGCCGCCATTTTGAGCGCGGAGCTGAGCTGCCCGGAGTCGGCAGAGGGCCACGGGGCGACTCCTGCCATCCCCATCCCCAGCTGGGGAGGACGCCATAGCCTTCCTGCCCTGCCCATGGAGGCCGGGACGGAGCAGCCCCCGCCCCCGGGAGCCACTCCCGAGGCGGCCCCGCCGGGCTCACACGGGGTTCGGTGCCGCAAGCACACTGCGCCTGCGCATGGCCGCCGCCATTCGCGCCACACCCCGGCCGCCGCCCGTGTCACTCGCGGGGGGGGTGGGGGTGGGGGTGGGAAACGACTTTGCCCCAGTGTCGTCACACGGAAGACGGCCAATGAGCGAGCGCGATTAAAATAGCGCACTATAAATAGCGGCCCGCGTGTGGCAGTTGGTGCCGCGCGGGTGCGGGGGCGGCGGCGGGGGTGCGGGCACAGCCAGGAGCCGGCCCACGCCCCGAAGGAGCTGGCCGGCTGGGCGCCGCTGGGGCGGCTGGTGGCTGTGGGGTGCGTCCCCTCCGTCGGGAGAGGCCCTAAACAAGGAGCGGTGCCCGCGGGGCCTTGGTGTTCGGCCTCGTCGCTTCATTTCCCCTCTCGGACGCGGTGACTCTTCCTGCCGCGTTTAGTTTGTTTCTGCCTTCAAGCGTGCTCTCCTCCCTCAGACTTTGGGGGTAGCAAGTGCTGTGCTGCCATGGGAGAAAGCACTATGCCTGGCAGTAATTTCACGTGCATGTTCTTAAAACAGTATGTTTGGAGTTTAAGACCGGCTGTTATCAGTGAAGGAAGTGGAGTGATAAACTTTATCATGTTAGCCTATACTCTTCCATCTCTCCTCCATTAATCTGAACTGTGCTGTGACAGAAAATGGTTTCAGAGATAGTGTAAGGCCAGGCCTTTTCTGGGTACGATCCTGCTGGAAAGATACAGGCTTGCCCTATCGATCATAAAGGTGTTTGGAACTTGTTGCTTAAGCCTCCCAATCCTACAGAGGCATATGCAATGATTATATAAACTAAGTATATGGAGAAACGTAAGGTGGGTTTTTTTATCCTATTTCCCTCTATGAAAGATTGGGGTGCCTCGTTGAGTAGAATAGAGGGGAACTGTTAAGTTCTAGAAACATGACTAACAATGTAAATGGTCTGTTTGAGGATTTTTGCTTTGGTACATGGTCAGGAAAATGTTAGCATTATGCTGAGTTCATGACTATACTGAAGATTGCATGTGCTGGAAGTGCTGTGGATCACTTAACAGATGTGTTCACGCTTGCTTAAACTACCCTGTTTTTGTGGAAGTGCCCAGAGCACACCTGTTCTTGGTCTGTGCTATGCAGCTGTGTTGCACATGTTCTCTCACCTTACTACTTGCATATACTGCATTGCCACTATTGAATCAGATAAGGTATCTCTGCTAGGATCACCACTGTTTGTTTTTTGGTGAGACCTAGTAAGCTGATAGAGTATGCATTTGCTATTTGGGAAGATCAGTGGTGCATCTTACATACTTATATGTGGCTGTATGTATATGTTTTAACCTAGCTGAATTCTCTAAATATGAAGCTTATTCTATGTTTTGTTTTTGTTTTATAAAGTTGCCGCTGGATTCCGGGAGAAGTATTTACTGAAATGCTTAACATGGCAGCTTGGGGGAAGAGGGATCATGAAACGAGATTGGGGTGACAGGTTCAAAAGAAGATGCCTCTTCACACAAAATATAATTAAATCTTGGAACTCATTGCTACAGGATGTTGGGGATGTGAGAAGTTCAAAATGCAATTAGGTATGATCATAGAAGAAAAATCCATGCAGGGATGTTCAACACAAATGCCTCTAACGCCGTACCTCTTTGAGGTGCAAATGCGCATCCCGCGGAAGCATTTTGGGGAGCAGCCTCTCCTGTCCTCACTCTGTCATTAGGCGATTCCTGTTGGCTGCTGTAGGAGATAGTCCTGGTTGGGGCTAGCAATGCTGCTGCTCTGACCCAGCACAGGCATCCCTATGTTTAACTGTCATTTCATTCAAAAGTTTTTTCACAATCTTTAATCAATAACAAACAGCAATTCTGGTAATAAACTTTTGTGATACCTCAGTGGTGTTTTCTTGTGTGTTTGTTCTTTCCTGCGCATTACTTTAATTGTGGACTGGAAGGAGGATGGAAGGTTGTTTCACTGTTTGTATAACACCACTTTATCAAGCTGAGCGCTGACCTGTGCCTGCATTTCCCAGCATCTATGTTCTTTGATATAAATAAATGATCGATCGATATTTCTGACGATGGCCACAAGCCAAGAAGTTTGCTGCTCATATAAACATCCACAATAAGAAACCAGGGAGCTCAGTCCTCGTTGGCTGGCAGAATTAGCCAGGTGGACTTCTTGAGAAAGCATTTAAAGTACTGACAATAGCTGCCTAAATAGCTGCAAACTCCACGGGCCGGATCTGCAATAGCTTGTATTTATTGTCCGGGAGCACGGGATCGGACCTTGAGAGCCCGCTGGTAGATGGAGGGTGAGGTCAGGGGTGAGGCGCTGGTGTAGCAGAACAGGCGTGGGGGCTGCGCGGTGCCGCTGCCTGCCTGTCACACGCTTGTGCACATCGCTGGCACTGCGTCTACCCTGCTGAAGCCTGCGGTGACTTGGGCCCATGCACAAGACTTGGTCTGCATGCACAAGAGGTCTCCTACTCCGTGTCCACATGACTGCCCTTGTATTGGGTGCCCTGGGCAGAAAGGACAGCGTGTCCCTGAGGGGGTGTGGAGGATCTTGCAGGGGTTGAGGACCGTGCAATGACAGGAGGCTCGGAAATTGGGTCAGCTGCGTTTGGTCCTCAGGTTTTTCCTTGCAGCAAGGAGATACGGTTGCCTTGTTTTGCAACACAGCTCCTGTTCCAGCCTGGCTGCCAGAGGAAGATGGGTTGATGCACACATTTTCCATTGAAGAGTCAGTTGTCCATATTCATGGGTTTTTTTTCTTCCTTCCGCCCCCCCCCC
>VXAL01007650.1:131337-159592 GCA_013399475.1 Chauna torquata | reverse complement strand
GTTGAGAGCAAACCGACCAGTAATAATCCAGTCTGTTTTGTACTTGTTTCCAATGTAAATGTGCTTTTTCTCCAGCCCACTGTACAATGAAGTAGCTCTCCAAAATGGAACAGCTGCAACAAGAGAGAATGAATCTTCACCTGGTTTGATGACAGTGAAATTTACCTGGTACATGGAAGGAATCAGCCATTACTATATGGCAACCAGTGTTAGTTTTCACATCTTCTTCTACATAGTAAGAGGCAGAAATTTATTGCAGAGTTGTTCTTAACCTAGCTGTACATGGTTTAACTCTTGAATGAATCCTTTTGATGTTGAAAAGTGTTCTGATTTCTTGCAAGCACACAAACCTAATTACTTATGCCAATGTAAGGCACATTATTCATTCGTTGGCACTTCGTTTGTAATAATGCACAAACACCATGGACACTGGCAGATCTGGCAATGAAATATGATGTGCAATCGGTCTTAAAACTGAGCCAATTATGTACCCTTCATACATTAGATTACATCATAAGTATCAATTCAGTTTCAGAGAGCTTCTGTAAGAAAACAATACTCTGTTTTGTGAGTGTTTTTAAATGCCATTTTACATACTGATTGTGATTTTGCTAAGGACATTTATTTCATGTCTTCAGGATTTCAATTTTCAGAAAATTCTTGGAAAAAAATAAACCAAACCAACCAACCAACCAGCCGACCGACCAACCAAGCCAACAAGGGATTATAGGCAATGCTGCCAATAAACTTCAAGTCCTCAATACAACAAAAGAATTTCAATAGTAAATCGAAGACCTATATTCTTAACCATGACCTCACTTCCTCTTCCTCACCCCCCACCATATCCTGAAAAACTGCACATTTGATGGGACTTCGTATATGACAGCAGCTCCTACTGCCTGACAGCTGCTCTGAAAGCTAAATTCCTAGCTACATCTACAGCTTGTCTTCAGTGGTTCCAAAATCTATAAAAATGAGTAGTAGATAATTAGAAGACCAGAGGAAGAAATGGCATCAAGTCAGGGTAAATACATATCCTTTCTGCAGCACTAAGGAGAATCTGTCAAAAGAGCTGCAGGTTGCATTGTCTGTTCGATTGTGTAATTCCCTCCTTCCCAGAAATATGTGATTTTTGCTAACAGGTGAGAGGTCACTACCAATTGAACATAGAATCATAGAATCATTTAGGTTGGAAAAGACCTCTAAGATCCAACCGTTAACCTAGCACTGCCATGTCTACCACTAAACCATGTCACTAAGCACCACATCTACCTGTCTTCTGAACATCTCCAGGAATGGTGACTCAACCACTTCCCTGGGCAGCCTGTTCCAATACTTCACAACCCTTTCAGTGAAGAAATTTTTCCTAATATCCAACCTAAACTTCCCATGATGCAACTTGAGGTCATTTCCTTGTCTTATCGCTTGCCGCCTGGGAGAAGAGACCAACCCCCACCTTGCTATACCCTCCTTTAAGGTAGTTGTATGAAGTGATAAGGCTAAGCCTCCTTTTCTCCAGGCTAAATCCCAGCTCCCTCAGCTGCTCCTCATAAGATTTGTTCTCCAGAACATTCACCAGCTTCATTGCCCTTCTTTGGACACACTCCAGCACCTCAATGTCCTTCTTGCAGTGAAGGGCCCAAAACTGAACACAGTATTCAAGGTGTGGCCTCACCAGAGCCAAGTACAGGGGCACAATCACTTCCCTAGTCCTGCTGGCCACACTACTTCTGATACAAGCCAGGATGCTGTTGGCCGCCTTGGCCACCTGAGCACACTGCTGGCTCATATTCAGCCAGCTATCGACCAGTACCCCCAGGTCCCTTTCCAGCCACCCTTCCTCCAGCCTGTAGCGTTGCATGGAGTTGTTGTGCCCCAAGTGCAGGACCTGGCACTTAGCCTTGTTGAACCTCATGCAGTTGGCCTTGGCCCATCGGTCCAGCCTATCAAGATCCCTCTGCAGAGCCTTCCTACCCTCAAGCAGATCAGCGCTCCCACCCAACTTGGTCTCATCTCCAAACTTACTGAGACTGCACTCGATCCCCTCGTCCAGATCACTGATAAAGATATTGAAGAGAACTAGTCCCAGTACTGAGCCCTGGGGGACACCGCTAGTGACCGGCCTCCAACTGGATTTAACTCCATTCACCACGACTCTTTGGGCCTGGCCACCCACCCAGATTTTAACCCAGCGAAGTGTACACCTGTCCAAGCCATGAGCAGCCAGTTTTTCCAGGAGAATGCTGTGGGTAACAGTGTTAACAGCCTTACATCAACTGTTCTTGTTACCGAGCCGTAGTAAATGTCCTCTGAGTGCTCACTGAGCTTCCTTAGTCCACAGGAAATTTTATGTCTACATTTGCAGTGATATTTCCCACAATAAAATGTTCATATTTGCTTGGTTTAAAAAGCAGCCACAACCCACTACTGGTGTTTCAGCTTTATCTACGACATAGGCAAGAGTAAACACAAGCAAATTGTTTAACACAATCGTTTTCAACGGTGTGTAATTTCCCCCTTCAAAATGATAGGTTATCCTATTTATTAATCTATCACTGTACCACTGAATTGTACTAAAGCAAAAATTAAAGATCTAGCTAGAAAGTAATACGTATTAAAACCAGGCACAGTCTCTGAGCTTCTTCAGTTGTTTGACATGATTTTTTCAAAAGTATTCAAAACAATGCAACTCCCAGTTTAACACACAGTCAGGTCTTCAGAATTCAACTTCCTCCTCTTCCAGGGAGTCAAGCTACTTTATAATTCTAAGAGTCAAGTTATTTTATGTCATAATTTATAATGTAATGAATACAGTGAATTTCTGAAAAAATATTTCTAAATTTTAGAGGTTTTCTTGACAGAGAGACAAGTAAGAAAATTATGAATTAATGCATTACTTTTCTACAGGTCTGTTTTTTCATAGATATCAAGGGAAAATTCATACCACAAAGTCTTTTTATGTTTATCTACTTCTCTGTTTTTTAATTTTTTTTTTGCTCTTGCATTAACTGTGAAACTAAACTATTACTTATTATATTTCCTATATTTTCAATTTTTTTTTACATTCTAAAACCCTTTTAACATATTTTTTTTTTCAGATCTGACTACAAGATTTGCTTGAAAAAAATGAGAAAAAATATAAACCAAGCTATCTATTCTTGTGTGTTGCTCTCATTTTATCAATGCAAGAAACTATGCAAAAAACAAATTGCGGCCATATAATTAAATGTTCACAAGTCATGAAATACCAAAATTAAATGACCATGATCAGTTTTAACTCTGGTTCTTTGTTCATTATGATAACAATCATAATGCAATCATTTCTTTCTAGGAAGATAACACACGCTTTGTTCATCCTTCCTCTTTCTGGGATTTTCCATTTATTTTTTAAGAAAACCCATCATCACGTAAATCTGTTTTTCACTGCTCATGATTTAAGTGCTAGAACATATATCAACTACAAAATTATACCTTCGAGTTTTCTCGTTAATTTTTTTTTATATTTATACTACACAATGTAAAATTTGCACTTCTTGACTAAAAAGGAAGAAAACCCACTGACTGTACATTAGAAAACTAATAATATTTGCTGCAGTACTTGTTTTCTTACAGCAGTTCTTTCAGTAACACCAAGATTGTCACAGCAAGAGATTAGTAGGATACACTAAGTAAACAAAGAGCCTACTTCAAGACAGTATCTAAGCATATTTTCTCCCAAGCTAGAGTGGTTGTACAAGCAACAGAAAATCCTTCTTTAAAAGGAACTAGTCCTTACTGTTTGAGATAAAATAAATTTTGCATCTTGAAAGTACTGTTCATTACCATTGGAAAGTATAGATTCATCCATGGTTCACAACATTAAAATTTGCACTGTGAAAAGGAATTAGTAAAGTCTGTCTACACTCTAGAAAAGAACAAAGTGCTGACACAACAGAGTTTCTAAAAGTAGGAAAACAATACAGCTGCTAGACAGGGAATGCAGTTGGTGTGACTCCTCCTAGTCAGCCTATTTTGACAGACAGGGGTCTTTCTGTCCACATAAGCTTGTTCTGCAAGTCTGCTAGAAGTTATCAGCTCATATTCTTCACTAATGCCAGTATAAAACAAATCATAGTGCTAGTTTAGGACCATCAAATCATACCTAGTGAGATTTACTGGTGCGATCTGAGGTCTGTTTTATTCTAGCTTCAAACCTCTCCTCTCCTGTATGGGCCCATCTATGACTCAGGTAAAATACTGAGCTTATCCTGATTTAAAGTTCATTTAAGTCTATGGGGATTGTTCCACTGACATTAATGGGCTTTGTATTGGGTCCTTTTAGTACACTGGCAAGATCCTAAGTTAAGTCTCCAGGCACCACTCTGAGATCCTTGAAAGGCACAACAAGCAGTCTCACCAAGTGAGTGGTACATACACTATTCCTCTCTGACGTACAACTGCATTTCCAAAATATATGTTTGTACCAAAGGCTCTTCTACCTGCTTATGATAGATAGAAGAACAACCAAGATACATGATCAGACACACCCTCACAGCTTCTCCCTTTTCCCAAAACAGTCAAGTTACAGTTTGTTTTAGTAGCTACCCAGTAACTGGGGATCAGATTATTTCTTCAACTATCTTGAGGTTAACTTTTGTGATAATGACTAACAAAGAAACAAAATCACTAGAGCTGGAAAGCATTAACTATCTGATCAACAAAATTGTAATAAAAATACTTACCAACAAAGAGCCAACAAAGCTGCTATCATATGTAACACATTTTGACATTCTCAAGACCAGACAGAAAAGCTACACTGAGGACAAAAAGAAAGATCCAGGAAAATTCTAGCAGAGCAAAATGAAAAGGAAGGAAGGAAGGAAGGAAGGGAGGGAAGGAGTGAGGGGGGAAGGGGGAGAAAGGAGGAAGGAAAAAAAGGCATAATTAAAGCCTTGTCATCAACCTGGTCTACTACCTAATTACAAGACTCAAATCAATAGACTAATAACTTCCGACAACTTTTAGCAATGCAAGAAGATGCATAAAGCCGTCTCAGCGGACCACACAGCTACCCCTATGTTTACATCTACTGCTAAATCTGCTGGACTTGACAGCTTTCTGCACCACATACTTTCAGAACTGTTAAACCCTAGGCTTGCAGGGATACTTGATGAAAATGTCTTCCAGCACGTGGAGAAGGGAAGATATCTACCAAGACAGTTATCTTTTATTAAAAAAAAAAAAAGAAAAAAGAAAAAATCGAATACTCAAATACTAAAACATGAAATTTAAGACCAAGGTCGTTACACTCAGATATAACCTCCAACTCAAAACTCAATTTAATCACAAAGAGCATTGGCCAAAAAACATGGGTGATAACTAATAAAACGAATGAGGTGACTGAAAACGTATATTTGAAGTGAGAAAGTACAGCATATCAAAGAAACAGTGGATATTTTAATGACAGAAATCTTAACCTACTTAATAATGATATTTTAAGAACTGTTAAATGTCTCTGAATTAGCTAAAGAAACTAATGATTAGCTATTTTCCCTAGTGTAAAGAACTACAAAATGGTTGCTCTGGGCAGTGAATGTGATTGCACATTAGAGAAATTCCAAGTATTGCTGTGCTCTAATTTTTGGATTAAAACCACTAAATAAATTGTGTGAAACTTTTCAGAGAGAATTTGTAACAAGACTGTAGTTACTGTCTGAAAGACAGAAAATACTGAAGAATGGAAAGAATTATTTTGATAGAGTTTTTTGAAATATTCATAAAGTGCAATTTAGAGTCCTATTAATTTAAAGCTCAGGTAGATTTCTTTTTTTAAAATCCAGGAATTTATATGTATACTATTGAGCAAAAATACAGCTACTAAATACTAAACAAATCCATCAAAGTGAATTTCACAGTTAAGGTATTCTCTCTTTCTACAGAACAAAGTAACATACTCTGCAGTAAGTTATGAGATTCTTTTTTTGAGAAGACGTGAGGTCAAAATTGTGGCAATTTACTGGGGAAAAAAATCGGCACAGTAACAGAGGGGCAAGTCACGTGTTCCTCCACAGAAATTTTCTAGTTGCTGCTAAGGTAAGAAAGGAGACCACACCCAGTGCATCTGTTGTCACATAAAAAAAGTGTGATTTTTCTCCATTGTTCAATAATTCTAGAATTATTCCATCTAACTCCTGAGGCCTGAGCTAAGCTTAAAAGATATCTGGTGGAGAGGATCTATCTTTTCTTCTCGTCTCTGCCTTAAAATGCTGCCTCCTCTTCAAACCCTGTCCCCACTTCAAACATCTATCACAATGTTTCCATTTCTGAGCAAAACCCTGGACAGACTCCTACAGTACTGCATCACTAGTCACTGAACTGTACAACATTTCCAGGCTACAAAAATTACAAAATGTCCCACCTTTCCTGTAGGAATAAGCATTAATGATAAGAGACCAGGCCTCTCAGACAGAGAACAGAGCAATCAGAGGGTTAATGCTTTGCTCGGAAAGGAGAAAAATATTGTGACGGGTTGTCTTTATTCATGGAAACGTTATCAATTAATTCTCTAGTCCCTGCAAATAATTTCAGTCTACAAAGCAATTCAGTTCTTAAAGATTGTGATTTGTAGCTTCCATTGAAAAGAGAAATACCCCAGCTAATGTAGCTCCTGCTGAAAATTCTTTTTTCTTTTTATCTGGAAAGAAAACAAACAAACAAACAAACAAACAAAACTCCTTGGAATATATCATGCCAAGAACTGCTTACGATCTTCCACCTACTCTATGCTTGGCCTACACTGTCTTGGACATCTACTTTTGTATTTGATGTTCCACTTACAAGCACCCAACAGTTTTAGCATCCATGGAAGAAAATAATTTGAACTTCAACTTAATGGTTGAATTCAGCTAGAGATTAAACTTTAGGAATGATGCTTTAGAAAGCTTGTTTAGTTGCTAGTCAATAAATTATCTAAATCATCTGAGTGCCACTTAGCCTTATTTTAGGCTTTAGAAAGGCTTTAATCACTGATACTTGATATTCATTGCTATTTGATAACCAGTTGCATTTTGCCTGCTAATAACTTCGGCTGTATCTTTTCTAGATTGTTACTAACTGCTCTCTATACTTGTAATTGTGAAATACTTACCAAAAAAAAAAAAAAGTTGCTTTCCAACACATGTTAATATCTATGTCCTTGTCTATTTCAGGCTTAGGAACTGGTGCTTCAAACAGTAAAGCCCAAACACACAGCTGTCAGCAAAACATAGAATAGATCAGAATAGGTTTCCAAAATCACTAATACATCGATCTAGCCTCGTGGTTGAGCTACAAAGCTTGTTAAAAAAAAAGTAGCATCATAATTCAGAGTTTTGTGTTTTGTCCATAATACTGTGAATATAACTTTCACTGCAACTTGATATGGAAATGAAATGGTAAATCTTTGTGCATTCTTTTAAAATTGTTTTACACTGTAATCTCTTACATTACTGTTCACTCAAAAATATTACAAGTGGATGTAACAGCCGATACCAAAACTTTTCATTTAATGTTCTGAAGTTAAATCAAAGTATAAAAATCAAAATAAAATTGATTGCCTACTCAGTCATGCTCCTTCCAAGGTTTCATGTTTTTCCACAGTACCATTCCTGACGTACCCCTAATGCCATACCCCTAATGCCTTTTTTTATAATGATGTGATTTAAAATGCATACTTTTATTGACACAGACGTACATTCAGCTAGGAAAGATGCACTTTGCTGGATCATCCTGCATTAAGGAGATTAGAAAAGAGGGAACACTGCTAGAGCAAAAAGTTTATTAAATATATTATAACTGCTTCCTCAAAAAGCCAACAGAATGATACACAAATATACTAGACCTATCTTTTATTTTATTTTCTACAAGTAAACCACACTATAGACTAATTTAATAGAGAAACAATTATTTTGGTATGCTTAATAGCATTCAACCATAATTTCATGGCATAACATGAGACTCAGCTATGTATCTGAAGGGTAGAATATCCTACATTTGCAACTGAAAAAGGATTAAAAAAAAAGGAAGCGAGCATGAGAATGGAGAAATTAAGAAGAAAGGGATCCCTGAACAGGGATTCCTACTGCATCTGCATTCTTCTATCTGTGACAAAAATATGTAAAAGGATGGCAATGCTAACAGAAAAACAAAACGAAACAAAACAACAACAAAAAACAACCAACCAAACAAAACCAGCACAACAATACTGAGGGATTCAACCATCTATTATTTGTCCCATTTAAGTGAAAACCGTTATGCAGCATGATTGCACAGAGCAGCACTGAGCTGGTATTCTCTGAAATCAGAGTGAATAATTCACTCAAAAGGGGAATGAAATCCTCCCCAGAGGGAAACTGAATACCTTCCAGTTGTCAAGATTTGCTCTTCTGTATACACAAAGTGGGATGCTCATTGCACATTTTTTTGTGAGCTGCAAGATCCCTCATCAGTTTTACTCTAAACCTGTCTTTAATGCAATGCTAGGTTCCTTTTGAGTTTGCTTAATCCAAAGGGAGGATGCTTGAGCCATGTGGAACACTTACATTAGCAGCTTTGAATGTCCATGTCATAATCTACGATGTGTGATAGACATGTTTTTAAACTTGATTTAAATATATCTGTACTCAGTTGAGATTTTTCACCTAAGCACAGGAGCTGAGTTTGGAGAGGTACCTGAAGTGCTTGCATTATTGCCGTAACCTAAGATAAGCTCCCACCTGTGTGTTTTTCAGTTGTAAAGGAAACCTTCCATGCCACAGTGAAACATCTCAAGGAACATCTCCTGCTGAGATGTCTCAGAACATATTTCAATACTTATTCGTAGTCACGCATTACAGTTGTAACTACTAGGTAAAGAAATTCCATGTCCTTGCACTAAAGAAAAAGAAAGCATCCTGTTTAAGATGCAAAGCATGCCTCACAAGTCTGGCAGTTTTCTATGACGAGATGAATGACTTGGTGGAAGAAGACAAAAAGCACTGAATGTTGTTTACAGAAGCAGGACATTAGCACTGTCTCCTACAGTATCCTTATAATCCAAATGAAAAGATACCAACTGGGCAAGAGGACAATATGTAAATTTTGCTGGACTGCCAGACTCAAAGACTTGTGATCAGTAGTAAAAAAACAAACTGGCATCCACTTTCTAGAGGTGTCAAGAGCACAATCTCAAGCTGACAGTGCCTAACTGGTGTATACAGGCAGGGCTGTTACTCTTTGGGATGCTGACAGGCTGAAGAAATGGGCTGACAGAAACCCCATGAAGTTCAATGAAGAAAGGTACCGCTAAATCCTGCATCTGTAAGTTAATAACTCCCTGGAACAGCACAGGCTGGGGGCAGCTTTGCAGAAGACCCAGGGTCCTAGTGGACAAGGTGAATGTAAGCCCGCAGCATGCTTTTGTGGTAAGGAAGGACAAAGCCATACTGGGCCAGTGCTGCCAACACTAGCACGAGTATAACCAGCAGGTCCAGAGAAATGATTCTTCTACCCCGTTCAGTCCTTCTGAGGCCACATCTGCAGCACAGTGTCCACTTCTGGGCTCTCTAATACATGATACAACTTGGAACAACTTTGTTCGGCCGTAAGAACAGATGGCTCAGGAGAGACATTAACGCTGTCTACAGAGGTTGTGAGCCTCCATCCCTGGCGATATTCAGAGCTCACACCTCTAAGCAACTCGTGCTAATTGACCTGCTCTCAGCAGGACGCTGCACAGGAGGACCCCTGGAAAGGAAGTCTCCTCCAGCCTTCTTGACTCTGGTTGTATGTTAAAAGAGCAAATCAACACTTCCAGGAAGCAAACTGTGCACAGTGCAGTTTCAAGATCTCAATGAAGTTAAAACAAACGAATTTGCTGCAACTAAAAAGCCAAGAACAAAGCCAAGAAGATAAAAAAAATAAACTGGCTGGGTGGCCAGACCCAAATTGTTCTGGTGAGTGGAGTTAAATCCAGTTGGAGTCCAGTCACTAGTGGTATCCCCCGGGGCTCACAGGCCAGCAACCATTAGATCTATTGTCTATTTTATTGACTGATGCTTAAAGCAATTAACTTTTAATTTCCTAGGAAACAAAATGTAAATTTCCTGGTAAGCAACAGAAAAACACCCAGGTCTATTGGGATGGTACCAGGAGTGTCATTACTCATTAGTGAAAGCAATCTTAACAATAAAAAACTGGTACGGATATTCCTGGTGGAATCTGTGAAATGAATTTGAGCAGAAAGTAAAAAGCTAAAAAAATAAATGGAGAGACAAGAAGCTTAAAGTACTTGTGGTAATTGCCACAAGCTACTATAGCCAAAAAAAAAAAAAAAAAGTCAGACAATCTTATTCATAGATATCCCCTTAACTTTTTTCTAATGCTTCTATGAAGCCATATACAATTAAGCATATGCAATAAGTTTTTTTTGTTTTTCATTTTCCTATATAGTAGTAAGAAGATTTGGAAACACATATAGTCATTTAAATTTGTGAAGAGAAAGGTTATTCTCCCCTCAGCCACATTCATAACACAACAAATCTGCCAGCACTTCAGGAGCATCTTTTGGGCTCTGCTAATTTATGGCAAAACTCTAGACAGATCCAATTGTCACAAGATCTGTCATTTTAAACCAGAAAAGTGCTGTTTTTCTTCCAATGACTTAGGACTTCTACCTCCTCTCCTGCATTTAGAATTATCTTGTTGGTCTGCATTACTTCAGTTCTAACCTCAACATAGCACTTGATGTTTCTCCAAGAACGGTCTTCTAGCTAGAAAAAACTTGGAGCTTAACATGTCAGTGGCCCAATCTCCATATATTTATGTCACCTAACAACTTTCTCTTTCAACTGGAATGTTCACAGTCATACAAGCTTTGAATAATCTTACACTTGGGAATGCTTTCCAGTAAATCAAAATCCAATTAAATTAGCATGTCATAGGCTTGATAATCTCCCAAAATTATCTTTTGTGAAAGTATCCTTCATCTATATATAGAACTTGGATGTTTTGCTACTTTTTAAAAGCTGGTTTTTTTTTGTTTGTTTGTTTTGTTTTGTTTTTGGAGAAAGGACAGTGACAGCACTATTTCTTATCCCCAAGGAGTCAGAGTAGGACATCATATAACAGGGATATGAACTCAAATGAGCCCAGAAATGATGCTGAAAAACATTCTTTAAAATAATTCAGACTTTCAAATAATTCATTGCAGAGAAAAGCTACCCAGAAATAAGATTTTGGGCTGGCAACAAACACTTTCAGCTCCCACTCACAGTTAGGAGATTATATAAAAAGGTAATTCCTGAAGGTACAACCAAATAGAAGTCAATAATTTTGGAAAAGTAACATGCCGTTTTCATCCTAGTGCCCTCATAAGGATTTATCTTCATACAGTTGATTCGAAAATTTGGACATAAGCTGAGCAAAGAATGAATAAAATACATTGAATAATTTATTTTTGAATATACCAAAGATGAATCAAAGAAATTTTAAAGGATATTAGTAGACCCGTTTTCACTTGGAAAAAAAGTTAATGTCATGAATCAGAAATGTTGCCATGAGACATCAGGAAGAGTTGCCTGTGCTTCCTTTCTCATTTTATACCCCTTCAAACCTCATTATATTGAAACTTTAACTGGATTACTATTGCATTAAAAAAAATGCAAAAACCAAATTAAACGGTTCCTTCACCTCCAATCTTGACTGCCCACTGGCTTCAGTTACAGAGTCATGATTATATTTCTAGAACAAAACCAAGTCCACAGCATTCTCCTGTCATTTTAGAAGGGGCCACTTGTCTGCTACTAAAGAAAAGGAACAAATGCTACTCTGTGTGTTGATACTAATTAAACTGACACTGAGACGAGGAAAATCATTGTGACCCCACTGGCCTTAAAGCCCAAATACATCACCTCTCATAAAACAGGTTTCCCAACCTAAAAACCAAACATCCATAGCCTTGATCTCCCACACTGCCATTGAAATGGCTAACAGCTACTTTTTAATGCAAATTCAATTTCTTGCAAACCCAATTTAAGTGTCATTCCATTTTCTTATCTGTGGCCATATGCTTAAAAAGTAATTACTCTGCTAGCATTTTTAATTAAAATGATGTTATCTATGGTTCTAGATGCATTAAGTGCACCATTGATCTCAGATACCAAATGAAATTTTGATGGATGAGTCATGTCATGCATTTTCCTGTTTTACAAGTTGCTTTGAAAGCGGTACTATGAAACGCAGGTAGAACAGGTATCCACCAAATTCTCTCTTACCTGTCAGATAAAGAAATATATGTTTTTATCTCATATTTTTTTTCTAATAAATAGCATCTGTATTACTTATTTAAGAAGAGCAGTAGGTTGTAGGCTGATGTCTGATCCTAAACTCTTCCCTGGCTCTGTTTCAAACTTCTTGCCAGCTGTATGTTCCTGCAGGGCATATGTGCCCAGTACAGGGAGCTGGTGACAAGCAGTCAAGATTCTAAGGAAACTTGAATTTTTACAGGCTTCAATCACCATTTCAGTCAATATTTTAACCTCAGTTGTTTTGGTCTGTCCCATATGTGAAGCTGTGCTGGCTTCTTGATTAAAAAAATAAAAAAAATTTAAAAATTACAAGCAGTAATAATAAAATTTCTAATGCAAGGTAAGGATTATCATCACTGTCTCCTAACTAAACTGTGGCTGTTAAAACTAGCATATATACATTTTCTATTAACTTGACATTCTTGATTACGTATTTGCCAAAGGCTGCTTCTATCTGGTGCTCAGGTCTGTAGCTGTAATGAGACCAATACTCAGTACTGCATTTTCCAAGTAACTGGTGTAGACACAACATGACTGACTCAGGATTGGGCATGGCAAGCATCATTGTGCAACTGGTAAATACGCATCTGTAAAGAGACACATCTACATATTTAACTCCTTCGGTTATTCTCCTGACATTTCCTTAGGCATTCACTGTCACAAGAACTAGTAAATAATGGCATAATATCAATTTATGAAATTTTTCCTAAATACTATGAAGAGTGATCATACACTGTGATGTAAATCATATTGTAAATCAAAACACCATCTAACATTATTTAACAGCTGTAACAAAATGAATGTTTTTGTAATAGTAGCATAGGTATGCTGAAAGACAAGATGTTATATAGCATTTAGAACCCAGAAAGGACATTTAAACTAGCAGTCTGAAAGGAAATTCTGAGTTTTCAGCACAGTTATGAGTTAGCAATTAGTTAATTGTACATAATACTTATATTTGAGCAGAAGAATGGCTTGTATGCATTATTTTGTTTTTGTTAAATCACATTTTGTGATAATCACATTGTCTCTGTTGTATTCTAAAAGCTTCATAAATCAACAAAAAGTTTGCGTAGTACTGTAATTTTGAATTATGCCTTTGGCGATCTTCTAACAGGTACAATTGTTAAAATTGAAACTTAAGTCAGTTGAAAGAGCTGCCAGCAAATATTACATGAGCTGACAGCACACTCGTATTTTCTAATCTTCGTACTCTTACACATTTATTTGTGTTTGTTATTAATAATGATTATTTTAGCAAATTTTATGTTTAATGATAGTTTCATCAAGTATTTTCTGAATGTGGCAGTATCTTAAATAGAGACTCTATTGAATGAACTGAATGCATTTGGGCTCTATGAACATAAACTGTGGCAGTCTGTTGTGATAACAATTTTATTCCCTCCAAATCATCCAAGGCAACATCTTTATAGTAGAAGTCTGCTCCTAAACTCCACTGAAATCAATATTCTTTCAGCTTGCTTTTCCATGTTTTGAATGAACTCAGTCAGCATCTGTATTATGAGTGTAGACAGTCAAAAGTTGCTTTGCCATTTGGTTATTTTCTATTTTGTCACTGTTTCAGTATATTACTCCAGTCTAAGGAGAGAATTAGACTCTTGCATGTGAACAGTGATCCTGTGCAGAACCATCATACCTGCTTTGTAATTGTCCCCCCTGGGCACAGCATCTGAGAATGGGGAGTAAATGTAAACCACGGCAAACAAACAAACAAACTAGCATGTATTATTAGTACAGGCTGAAGCTTAGTGGGTTTTTTGTTTGCTTGTTTGTTTTTTGGTTTGTTTTCTTTTTACCATGTACCCAGAACATGTATACAAATCTTATATTGCTACAATGTCATATGAAGTCCAAAGAAAATTTACTGGTAATATTTATACTAACATTTAAGGCATGTAAATGTCTTTGAAGAAACCCCTAAATCAGAACCAGCTCTTATGCATAACTTCCCAGAAGTTTTCCATCTATTTACTGTCCTTGAGGTACATTCATTTCATTTCTAAATTCCCACAGCAGCATTTAAAAATTATTTTTATTAAAGTATCTCCAATTATATAGATTCCTATATTTAGCCTGTGGTTTCACTCAGCTGCATTTTATTAATTTGGATTAACACCATCTGCAGAATTGGAATTCTGTATCTTACTATAACATCTCATAATTGGAATTCTTGAGACCTACTAGCAAAAAGAACAGCTTTATCAAAATGAGCATTTTTATAACAGTAGCATAGATATGTTGAAAGACAAGATGTTTTATAGCATTTAGCCACCAGGAAGGTCATTTAAACTACCAGTCTGAAAGGAAATTCTGAAGTTTTCAGCACAGTTGTAAGTTGGTAATTAGTTAATTGTACATAATATTTGAGCAGAAGAATGGCTTATATGCTTTGTTTTTGTTAAATCACATTTTGTGACAAAAAAAAAGAAAAAAAATCTTGAAGAGTTAATAGTGACTTAATAGCATTGATATTTGTAGTCTGGCGTATTTTCACTTTCATAAAAGGGCTGAAATCTTTAGATTGAGACAGTAAAATGCTATATTATATTCTGGGAAATAAAATCACTTTTTTTTCAAGTTTGTAAGTTAACAAAGATCCTACATATAGATGTACCAGGACAAACTGCCACTGTTCATTAATGCAATACATTTAGTACTTCTTTATTAGATGGTAAGTACTTGCCTTATTAAGTTTTTTGGAGCTCAACTTTAAGGTGTTGGGAGAAGAGGAGACAACAGCAACAGAATAGGCATTTACTACAGAGAATATATTTCCCTTAAAAACTCCCAGTAAGGTTTTCTTATTTCCTACTCCCCAGCAAATAACTTCAAAGAAGTAAAAGTGATTAATACTGCTCTCATCAACTATCTATTTTTAAAGTAGCTGTGGAGAATGCAAATAATAGCACAAGAAAATAACAACATCTGAAATGGGAACATGGATATTACTGCTGAGTTGTTAATTTAGATTTTACTTGGACTATAACTCTCTCTGGTTCCTAAACCTGAAATGGCTATGAGAATTCATTTATTTGTTTCAAAACAAGATGGCTGTAAAAACAAAAATAGATATTACTCTTTTTCCTTCTAACTGCTCCTACGGGGACTGGATCAAAATTATATTTGGATAATAGCAACTCCTTTTTTAATGGAGTTTTGAGGTACCTAAATTACTTTTATCCCATATTGGAATATAGATATTTTTCAGTAGTTGCATTAGACTATAATAGTTCAAAACAGGCTTAAAGCTGTCCTTCCTAAACCTCTCTTCCCAGTATTAGAACGATTTGGGGATGTGAAAACTAAGAAATCCCTGAAAAATGGCTGTTTCAAAACAGTTCTGACCACTGACAGTCCTGATTTACCTTCTGGAATCTGGTCACATAGCCTATCTCAAAAGTTAAAGATTGCTGGGCATCTGGTGAATACTTCTGTGACGACGTACTGCAACGGCCCTGGAATCATATAAGGTGATGCACTTCACTGTGTGGTGGTATGGAAAACAGAACAGAAAGAACAGCATTCAGTTTAAAAGGTGTCCATGAACTGAGCTCCAGGTTTTTCCACAGCATGGCATGAAAATTGTGTATTTGCACATGCCATTAAAAAAAGAAAGAGAATGCAAGATGGCACACGAGGAATAACTGTGTTGTCACAAGTCTTGCCTTCCTTCTTGACTCCAAATAGAGAGGAACCAATCCGACCTGGGCATTTGGCTTAGATCAAAAAGGCTGCTTGTTCTAGCCTACAGGGTAGAGCTTTGCACCTCATATGCTGTAGAGAAAGTGAGAGCTGGGCCATTCCACTCACACTCAGTGAATAAAATAAGTGTAGTGACCCCCTTCTCTCCTGGATGAAGAGATGAAAGCAGGACATTCAATCCCTTGAAGTGCACAACATCTAGAAATGCAACAGATTTCCTTTTAAAAGGTGGCAACGACACAGGAAATTCCTTCTATGGACAGCAGGAGGAGGGCTGAGCATTTTTTCATTGTATTTCAATGCAATTTTAAGCAAGTTTTGCTGTTACATTGCTAAACCCAGGCATCTAGGTAAAATTTTCTTTTGCCTTACTCACACCTTTATTTTAGAATTAGATTAAACCAAATTTAAAACATTTAGAATTATTTTGTTTAAGCATATTATCATTTCTGGTGTAACACCTTTTAAAACAGACCTCAAGGGGAATGGACGGGGGTGAAGGGAGGGAGTTTCTTTGTGTGCCAGTTTGATACTTCTCACTCTGGTTAATATTTTAGTAGCCTACTTTTTCCTCTGAGAGATTTTTATTCTCTCTGTTCCCTAATGTACCAAATACATTCCAAAATATGCTTCTGATTTCCTGTGGTTTTCCACATTTGAAATTCAAACTGAATGCATGTAATTAGGACCAGTTCACTTGAGTTCACTGAAATCATTTCAATTCTTTATTTTCATAGCACTTTTAGCAAGATACTATGTGTTTTTCATGACATTACTTCTCGTACAAAAATATTAGATCACTTAAGCAGTTTCTTCTTCAAAATAGAGAGGAATTGTAATGGTAATTGTCAACAGTAACAAACCTGATGTTTTGAAGAACTGCAATTGATGTTTTTTCAGTTGAATCAGCCTTCTTTTTTAAATGTTTTAAAGGTATACATGTGAAAATTGACAGAATGACAACTCGATATGTTTCATATACAGGATAGGGCTAGGCACAGCATTCACAAAGTAAGCAACAAGGTTTTTTATTCTCCTTACCACTTGGCCCCAGCCTTTATCCACTGCAGTAGCTATGGTCATCAGCTGTTCCAGTTTATGACAACCAAGCAATAGCTTTTAGGCTTCAGAGAAGACAGCCAGCCAAATTGCTGAAATCTCTAATGGAGGTTAAGCAGGGCTGACAGGGTTTTTTTGTTTTTTTTTGTTTTGAGAACATAGGATTTCTTGCTTGGATAAAGAGTAACATGCAATGAAGACTGATATTCTGCCAATTGTTTGTAACATTTAGGCTGTGTCTGTAGAGAAAACAATACCTGTAAGACTTCCAGATGTGGTTTCTATATTCCACTATTATAAAAAATACAACAGAATTAGGATTAGATGGTCGCAGACTTATCATGGAGCCCCCCAATCAAGTCACACATTTGCCATCACAGTTTTTTGATAATACTTTGTTCATGCCATGTATTTGTTCTTTTCTGATCTATTCCAAGGTCTGCACATTTATTTTTCTACCTAATAGTTCATGTAGTTGGTGACAGCACAACAGACAATACTCTTACATTTCCAGCTACAATTTTTTAAAAATACTGAGACTAGGTCATTAAATTGTACAATACTGGACTGTCTGTAAAATAATACCATTGCACATAAACATAATGGATCATACTTACCCCCTTTTCATCCATATTGGGCTGTACAGTACCAAGCAGCTAAATTGGTTCTTCATAGAATCACTGTCCACACACAGAGGATCTGATTCTTTCCTCAGGTGTAAAACTGAAACAAACAGGAAATATCAAATGGAAAAGCCATCTAGAATAATATTTTTTCCTGTGCTCTCCCAATATTTATGCATCGGTCCGATGATATAAGACCGCAAACGAGGGAATGCAGTGTTCATTTACTATTCTTTCTTATCCACTCCAGCCATGTGCTTTTCTATGGCCTGGCATTATTGGCAACAATGAGTACAATGACTGTCATTTGTTGAAAACTGCTTATCTGTTCTTAAGACTAACAGGTGTGTCTCTGTTTGTACATTTAAGATCAGTTCAATGGCTCGGTATTTATTATAAACATTAGAAGTATTTTACGTAGGGAGAAAAAGGCAAGCCAAATACAGAACTATTCCTTCATTTAAGTTTCCATCTAAATGCATCCTTAAAGAAGAAATATAATTTTTATCTCTGAATAAAAGCGTAACACAAGCTAACCTCACACAGTATTTCCAATACTTAACACTATTACTAGGGAAGAATAGCTTGGAATTTTGGAGAGGCTGAAACTAACCATGATTTTGTCTCTAACCTTTTAATTATGTAAGGTTATGATTCGTTCTTGCCTTAGCAATGAAAGAATCTGTAAATTGTGAGTGTATTTCAAGAAGAAAAAGAAAAAAAATTGACGTTTTCTCTGGCACATTAAATATGAGCTGATGGAACAGAAAGGAAAATCAAAAGATGAAGCTATTGCAAATAACAAAGATTTAAACACTTTTAACCTTTCTCCTTTAAAAATAGTATATATTATGTTTTGGAATTCTTTGTTTTCAACAAATACTACTCTTTTTGTCCTTAAAACCCTAACAGCGATGTTGACCAGCTATACAGTTCATTTTACAATTCAGATATTTACTTATCTATTCTCTGACTTTTAATCTTAAAACTCTCTCTCTCTCTCAATTGAGGATGAGACCAGGCCCTTGGGATTATCATGAGAAGACCTTCCATAAGAAGACCTCCCTTTCTAGCACAACACAGAAGATGTTATATGCGAAGTTATGGTTCCTCTTTCTAAAGAATAAAGAACACTCTAAGGTTCTCTTATGAGAAACAAGATCAATGCCGCACAATCAGTTTTAAGGTAGAGCTTAGCAAATTTATATAATGGAATGATGTAAGAGTTGTCTCATATTTACATAAATCTGAGACCGGAGACTTACTCTCTCCCTAATCAGCAGAAATGTCAGCACTGAAAAGTCTTGATCCACTATCTATACAACTATACAACTTCATAAAGCGTGGGATAGCCAAATCATGAAACAGAAGTGGAGCAACTGTACTCTGAGATCCACAATAAATATTAATGGAAAATAAAAAAAAAGAACACAACTGAAAAACAAAACAAAACAAAACAAAAACAAAAAACCAACAACCTTAAACCCTAGACCTTAAACAGAACTAAGCCTCTTCAGACCAAGTTATAGGAAGGGGAGGAGGGAAGGTTTAGAAAAATAGGCACTTTGGATCAAATTTTACATTTCAAAATTATTTCTCTTACATGAGAACTTAATGGTTGGTTCTGGAAAGTGAAATCCAGATGCGGTCCCACTCTTCTATGTCCACATCCAATCTACTCAGAGTGGCACACATATTCCAGGATTCATGATTTAGTTTTTCTTCTCACATTCAATATAGTTGCTACATCCAGATCTTAAGTAAATTGCTTGACTGCTTCCAATTTTATCCTAGAACTACATTCCTGCATAGAGAGGATATAAACTGCAAAGAAGAAATGTATCTTTATGAATTCAGAACATTTTTATATTGGAAGTGCTTCTGTTCCTCTTATAACTAAATGCAGTATGGAATCGCGAAATGCTCAGCTTTATAGTATAACTAATATTCCTAGATTTATTAAAAGGTTCCATTTTATAAACCTGCCAAACTTGTAAATTCCATTCTCAGAGCTACAGCTTAAATCAATATAACTGTAACTATTTTCAATCACACATTAGTTTAATGCAATTATTTCATTCTGAAATTTGGTAGCACTTAGTATTAATGCAACTGATGAAAAGTGGCAGTCTCTTTCTTATACTGAGAATGTAATTTAAGAAAGAAGTATTGATCCAGTTAAGTCTGAACAGTGAGAAATAATGCCTGACTATAATCTTAGAATTTCTTTCATCTCACATTATTAGAGCTGTAAGCTAAAACTACTGTTACTTTGCTTTGCTCAGAGATGGTTCAAAACGAAAAGCTTGGATCTGGATTTCAAGAAGTTCAGATTCCACGCCTAAATCTCCACATCTCCACAGTGTTCTAGACTTCCTAGTTCTCTATGTGCTTCAGACTTGGCAGGAGTTCAGTTTTATTTCAGAAGCATCCTGAAATCTAGTTTTGGCCCACATGGCAGGAATGTAAGAAAAACTCTGACAGCAGGATTTTCCCAGATTAAGAAATAAACTCTCACCAAAACGACTGAAATATTATAATCCTCAAATGCAAGTCCTTCTTCAGATTCTCTGTCAGTGGAGAGCTTAGATTTGATAATATTTATCATTCTAATATTCGTCATTCATTTCTAGTCAGACTAAAATTAATCTAGAGATAAATTAGAATTTTCATAATTCTCCTGTAATTGAGTCAGGTCATACAAGTGCATAGTTCAAACAAAGTTCTAGAGAAAACACTCAGGGTTCCTAATTAAAATTCAGTTATCAAAGTTATCTGATCTTTGGGCTGATTTTCCAGGAGCTGGTCTTATTCAGCCATCTTCTGGTTATTGCTCAATCATCCTGTCACAGATAATCCATCCTTGAGACTCGTAACAGATTTTTATTGGCATTCATTTGGGAGAACTTGTAACATCTGATTTGTAGCCTTGTCATAAGAGTAATGAAGGAGTTCTAAACTCATGCCAGTAAAGTAATTAGACCACAGTATCATATGTTACACAGACACACACACTGAGTGGCTGGCTAAGCATTATCTGCATCATCAATTTATGGACGAAGAAGCTGAAATGCAGACAAGATAAGATCTACTTTGTATTGTATTTATTAGACTATGTGTATCCGTAGAAAGCTAGATTGCTAAAAGCATAAGTTAAATGATTGAAGATAAGTGTTGTCTAAAAATCCTTTTCTATAACCAAAGATTAATGGAATGTATATGGAAATATACATCAATTACTCTCAAGTTGAATCTCACAGTCCTGGTATTTCAACTGTAAAAGGCAAATACTGGCCACTGCAAACCAGATACTCTTTCCCCACGTTGGAAGTTCATTATCGTGAATGCTACTTAACAGTACAGCACAGATGGGACAGAGATATAGGCATCTAAAAGAGACGGTCACTAGAAAAAAAAAAAAAAAAGAAGAAGGTTTCTGGAGTGCATTTAAACAACTTCCTGACACAAGTGATTAGGGGAGTCGATGAGAGCAGGGGCTCTGCTGGACCTGACTCTTGCCAGCTTGTCAGGGATGTGAAGACTGGGGGCAGGCTCAGCTGCCATACGGGATCCTGAGATGAGTGACTGAGGCTGCAGCCCCCAACTATTAGAGCAGATTATTGAGGGACCTGCCTGTAAGAATCCCATGGGCTACAGTCCTGGAGAGAAGAGGGGATAAGGAGAGCTGGTTGATTTTCAAAGATCACTTGCTCCGAGTTCAAGAACGGTCCATTTGCATGACTAGGAAATCAAACAAAGCCAGCAGGAGGCCTGAATGGATAAACAGAGAGTGCTAGATAGGTTGCACTGTTCTTCAGAGGGCCATTGACAGGCTGGAGAAATAGACAGATGAGAACCTCAGGATGTTCAAAATGCAAAGTCCTGCACAGGGGCAGGAATAACTCCAGGTACCAGTACAGGTTGGGGTCTGACTGGCTGGAAAGCAGGTTTGCAGAAAAGGACTTGGGGCAGGTCCTGGTGGACATCAAAATGTCCATGAGCCAGAAATACTCCTTTGCAGCAAAGAAGGCCAACAGTCTCCTTGGCCACTTTATGCAGGGCAATGCCAACAGGTCAAGGGAGGTGATCTTCCCTGGATAAATGCATCTGGAGTGCTAGGCTCCCTGGTACAAGAGAGACATGGATGTGTGCTGCAGTGAGTCCAGTGAAAGGACACAACGATGATTAAGGGCTTGGAGCATCTGTCTGATGAGGAGAGGTAGAAAGAGCTGGGACTCTTTAGCCTGAAGCAGAGAAGGCTCAAGGAATCTTATCTACGTGTGTAAATACCCAATTGGGGAGTAAAGAAGAGGAAGCCCGGTTCTGCTCAGTAGTGCCCAGTGACACGACAAGTGGCAACTGGCACAAACCGAAATACAGGAAATATCATTTAAAAACAAGAAGGAAACTTTTTTTACTGTGAGAGCGGTCAAACACTGGAACAGGTTCTGCCCACAGAGTTTGCAGAGTCTCTGTCCTTGAAGATATTCAAAATCTTACTGGACACACCCCTAAGCAACCCACCCCTGCTGACCTTGCTCTTGAAGAGGGGGTTGGATTAGACAACCTTCAGAGGTACCTTTGTGCCTCAGCCATTCTATGGGATTCTATGACAACAAAAAGATCCAAGCTATAGCATTTTTTCATGTCTGCATCAGATCAGTGATGTGATGCCAAGGTAAATCAAGGTGCCATTTTATCAACCTATTATTTCAACACAGACATGACCATTTACTTTTCTAAAGGTTGCAGACGTAAAGGAATGAACCGAACTTTCTGTAATACCACAAGATGATGACTGGAGATGAAAGAACAACTACCACAACAAACTGGAGAAAAAATATCAGTCTGTTGTACTATTGGAGCTTCTTGGAGGTAGCACAAGAGCATTAAGTGATCATCGGGACAAGATGCCACAATTTGGTCTGACTGCATGAGTACAATGACATACACCATACTGCAGACAGTTCTCTATAGAAAAAAGTTAAATCTTAAGCCTATGCCTTGACCTAAAATCCTACTCAGAAGTAGTCTAAAAGCATAAAGTAATGGAGAACTATTTTAAATGCATGCTGATTCCTGAAAAAAAGGGCAAATACTAAACAGTAGATTCAAAACTTCATTGTTTTAAATGCTGCTATGACTACTGCATGCATAAAAATGTATTTTTCTCCTTACGAGTGTGGTTAACAATATCTAACTGTCAGGATCACTGTTCTTTGTGAGATTTCTACAGACTAAAACACCTGAAGATTCCCAACAAATTATCTATGACTTGATAATTTGTCAGAAAGCTAGGCACAGGATTCTTACCTCATAGTAAACATAGTACCTTTAAGACAGTCTGTTCTTCTTTGAAGATTTTCAACTCCTCCCAACCCTTTTTTGTTTGTTTGTTTGTTTTTACACTCTGCTTTTCCATAGTCTCAGAAATTATGAAGAAATGTGATATATCAGAAAAATATAAAATTTCTCTAGCGTGATGGGAGAGATGAAGGTCCTAACTTAGATTTCAGTTGCATTTCTGTAATTTACCAGTTTGCTACTCAATTGATGCAGATACACACTGAATGTCAGCAGGACCATGATCGAATGATGAGTTTTTTCTCTAGCTCTTGTTTGGAGAAAAGAGAGAAAGAAGACTATTAAGTAAAAGTAATGTCACCCCAAACAGTTATTACTAAAGGCTGATACTACCACCTTGTGTCTGTAGGTCTAAAAGATTTTTACCACATGTTGGCACCATACATTGCTCAATTACTTTGAGTATTAAGAATACTTTTATATTCTTAAGCAAATTTTCTGAGAAGATCATTGATATCTTGTAACATTTGCATATACACCACTTTTGAAAGGGAGAAATACGCGAATGTCTAAAAGCAATAAATTTCAACTGCCTCCAGCATTGAGTCTGAGGATCCCATAGAGGTAACAAAACATTAGCAGCACTACTGCTCTAAGCCAAAAGAAAGCCAGACACTTTTTGACAAAAGAGAGGAAGTGAAAAGAGTCAATTATTAAGCATTCATTGTCACATATAAAATATGTAAACACACACTTCCCTAAGTAAGTTTGGCTGGTAAATTAATACTAGTGTGGTTTTTCAGCACTCAGAGGAATGTTTTGGGGTTAATCCTGCTTCCAGGGGATGCTGAGGACAAATGCTCTTTGTCTAAAAGGTCTTACTGAGTTACTGAGCTACTATTTAAAGATTACTAGTCAGAAACAAAGGCTTGCTGCTATTTCAATCAAACTGTGATTTGATTTTCTCATTAGAGACAAAGTCACTCAGTTATATATTTCATATATTGAATTTACTGTTGCTCAGACTTTTGCTAGCGATTCATATATCTGATGAATGTAATGCTTTTTTCTTGTTTGCTGTACTTCCAAATTCGTTTCTCAGAAATTGTTTAGAAGTAGTTTAGGTTGGTTACTCTTTCCTTTGTTTCTGGCTTCTCCAAAAATTTTAGTGTATCAGTTCAGAGGAAAACAAAGCAGACTTACTTTTTTGATGGGAAAATGTCAAAAGTTGGATATCAAGAGAGAGGTTAAGAAACTGAACGTTTCTTAAGAAGGAGACAACCTTTAATCTTGGACATACTTAGAATATGGTCCAGTCTTTGAAAATACACAGTTACATGTGTCTCTAGATACTTCTTCACCTACCACTAAACAGAAAATAATTTTAGTTGCAGGAGAAGAAAAAAAAATTGTTTTTGCTTTTAAGTTTTTTTCTTTTGCTCTTGTTAACTTAATTCTATCTGAAGCGTATGGAGCTAATATAGTAAAAATATCAGTTTCTGAACATTTACTCATATAGTATCATTTAATAAAAAGAGCAATATTGGTTGTTGAAGTCATATGCTCTAGCAAGAGAAACCATGCTTCACGTTTTAAGTCTTAATCTCACAGGGTGAGGATGTATTGCCTGAGAGTTTTTTCCTCAATATAAAAAAAAAAAAAATTACTGAAGTATTGAAAGAAATTTGGTTAGTGAGTGTGGTTGCATATGAATCACGAACACCAGAATAGAAACAGAAAGGGTAAATCTGATTAAATAAATTATATACACTGAAATTCAGATTTTTTTCAAATACTGGTTGTGTGTCATTTCCTGCTCACAATGAGGTATACTGCCAGGAGTATTGTTCCCAAGTAATGAACCAAATTGCTAATACACTACCTTAAAAACAATAACCCTTAACTAATTTAAAGAACAGGAGGTTGAGTTATTTTACCTATTGGGCAATTTTATTTATAAGAAAGTAAATTACTTGGATTCTGAAACAGTCCAGCACTTGGATTTCTACTGAATGACTGAATATCATCTTTTGAAGGTACAAACTAATAAATGAAATTATTCTTACTATAACAACATTGAGGTCTTCAACACAAACCTTGCCCTTGCTCCAGCTGCACAATGGCACTTCTGTTAAAGCAACATAATACAGTGGGCAACCTACACTGGCATTCAGAAAATGCAATACCATTTGGAAGCAGCTCCTCAGAAGGAGCTACTCTTCCTTTCCTCTGTTCTACCATAAATCTCTCTCATTTTTTCTGACCACAGAAAGCATCTATTTTTTGGAAAGATTTATGTGTTTTACAAATGATGGCCTGCTCCAGCAGCCTAGGCGAGGCTTCAGTGTTTCCCCACATAAATCCTGACATCAGACTCTTCCCAAAGTTGGCTGTGTGGGTCAGCTATAGGTAAGTGAAAGGGAGAGTAAAAACAGAACTGGGGTCAAGTTATGGGAGACTGAATATCTTGAAGTGCCAGACC
Source organism: Chauna torquata (assembly GCA_013399475.1). NCBI lineage: Eukaryota > Metazoa > Chordata > Aves > Anseriformes > Anhimidae > Chauna > Chauna torquata. The sequence goes on along the minus strand of VXAL01007650.1, from coordinate 134,099 downwards.
TGCTGTTTCTCTGCTAGACCGGGGCTATAGGGAATGCAGCAAGACTGTTTTATCCCATAGCCTGCATTGGCTTTCAAATGACCAAAGAATAAGAAGCGTATTAGGACTAACTTCCTTTCGCCATATCATCCTGCGTCTGGACATGCCGCATATCTTCCTGGAGCACCGAATATTAACCCTCCTAATCAATTCAAGCGATACATTTTTTAGACATGAGAAAAGAAAAATGACTCTGAAAACTGGAACTGATCCAGAAATAACTGTTTATTATAAATTTCTTGAAGCTATTTATTCTGCAACATCTGTAAGTTTTGAGTCAGTATTTTTGTTTCTGAGTACAGACTCACATGCCAGAGAAACTGTGATCATTCCGTTGTGGTTTGAAGCCACATTTTAATATAATACAGAACACCAAAAATATATTCATTTTACAAAATCAGTTTGCAGTACCACTACTATCATTTTCAGCCACTTCACAACCTCACAGAACAGCTAATATTCACTTTGACTAATTAAACAAAGATATTCCTGAGATGATTTCAATGGTCTGTCTCTAAGCTGAGAGTTGGCTAGCAAGAGATGAAGCTCAGTCATGAGTCAGCCATGTTCAGAATCAGAATAAAGTACACAGGGAAGAAAGAATTTGGCATTCTGGTAAGTTTTCAAAAGAATTTCAAGATTTTTAAATGCTTTTCTTGCTTTTCATTTTGAATCTTGATTAAATATTGGATATTGCATAATCAATTACTTTCAAGTAAATGTGTCTTTAAAATCTGACTACTGATTTTGTAAGGCTATTTCCCTGACTAATTTGTAATTTTTTGAGTTCCCATTTTCTTTTGATACTCGGGGATCTCAAAATATCTCCAACTTAAAGCTTTTCTGGTAGATTTACTCCCAAAGTGAATTAATCTGATAGGATGAAGTACTCTCTCGGAAATTTCACCTCATTTATAGCTGAAATATCTGGTCCTTGTGAAATTTTGGACAAATCTTTTACCTTATTTTTTTTAATCAACTTCCAATAGCAGTACTAATTCTTTTTAAAAGTTTTGATGTTCCAAAGTCAGTTTTTCCCTTTTGCTTCTCTTTGTTACTGCATCTTTAGAAACCTCCTTCACCCTGACTGCAAAGGCAAATAGAAAAGAAAGCAAAGCCTCTATATGGACAAGAAGATCATGCAGGTATTGGGAAAGTATGCAACACTGCAAACTTCAAATTTTAAAATGTAACGCTTGGACAATTTTTGAGTGAGGTTCATAACTTTATACACTATTTCAAGGTTATCTTTAATGATAATAGTGATAATATATTTAATGACAATAAATGATAATGATCATTCTGTTGATCTTCACAGTGCAAGAATCTATTTTAATTATCAACATCATTGTCTATGTCTATCTGTAGACCATTTCTGCACCCAAAATACATTTTCCTGTGCGGGCATAAAACAAGTTTTTGAAAACATTTTAATTATTCATGTTTGAGCCTATTTTACTTTTGCATTCTGAAAACATGGATTTTTTTTTTTTTTTTTTGCCTTCCATTAACAATTACGAAGTTGAAGAAGTCATATTCCATTAACAATTTCTCACTAGGATATAGGAGCACAACATTAAACCAGACAGAGTAGTTTCTCAGAAACTGAAAGTTTCTTAATGAAATCTGTAAGGATTATGGCAAAATAAAGAAAAAGAACAGTTTTATTATGGTTATCTTGTAAAATTACCTACATTTTGTTTGTGCAATTTGCTATTTCTTTTTCTAACTGAGGGACACTGAAAACTGAGCAACTACCATAGGGGGCCCTTTAAAATTTACCTATAAGGAACCTAGGGTAAAAGGCTTAGAGGATTGTAAGATCCTTACCTTGGGAAATTTTCTGCAAGAGAAGCTGCCAAGTTGGGAAAGAGAAGACTAGTCAACCAGAAGACTTAGAAAATCAATGACAGAGGAATGAGTTTAGCAAAACACTTCTGAACAACCTCTTGGAAATATCATAAAGGTTATGCATAAAGTAAAAGACATGCTGGCATTCACAAGAGCAACAACACAGTATCCAGCAAAAAGAGTGGAGAAGCACATGCAAGTGCACCTCACCAAAGCAGACAGAACTCCTGCACAAAAAACAAACAAACAATCAAACAAACAAACAAAAAACCAGTTTTCCTTAAGAGAAATATTTAGCTTCATACAAGATACCAAGAGATAGTACATAAATTAGGGAAGGAAGGACAAGCAGAAGCCAAGGTCATCAGAAAACTCTATTTCATATCCAACAGTAGTAGGAATTACTAGGTAGTAACACAAAAGGACTCCATAAACTTTTTAAAAATGAACTGTCTCCTTGCCAAGATATTAGTTTACATTGACAATCTAAATGCAAACTATGGTTTTAACCTATAAATATTGACTGACCTTGTCATTGCACCCAATGCAAAAGTCTAGGACACATATAAATTATAAATGTACTAATTAATATATCAGCTTGCCTTGAACCCGAATGTAAGTGTACTAAAGTGGTATAACTAACATTACATTAGCATATTGCAACGCTGTGATGGCATAGCCACAGAAAATTTTGTATTAGTATATGATAAATATGATCGTCACAGGAGGAAGGGGGAATTACACCTCCAAGGCACCTGAGTAATAAAGCTGCCAGATAGAGGAAAAGATAAGCATAGGGGACTGAAAAAAGGCAGGACAATAAAGCACAAGACGTATCTTTGGCAAGATGAAAGAAACCAAGATAAGCAGTA
>VXAL01007650.1:117718-130841 GCA_013399475.1 Chauna torquata | reverse complement strand
AAATGTTGGTTGTATATCTTCAAAGTCCTAAGTCTGTAATTTCAAATAAATTCTCTAGGAAAGCCAGTAATGCTATCTACAAATCATAAGCAATCATTTCACAGAGGCTTCTTTTGTCCTTTTAGCAATTTTGTGCAGCAAGCTTGATAAATAATTCAACCATAGCAGAACTCATTCATCATACAGGAACGCCCTGTAATATTGAGTCTGAACTTTGTGATTTCTACAGGCAATGGTGAAGAAAAGACAAGATATTTCTAGAAGCTCAAGTCCTATTGCCAAACCATATTTGTGTTCTCCTAATCCTTTCCTGTTAAAGACAATGACAGTCAGTCAAATGACAACATCAGAAATGTTACACACTGGAAGAACAGCTGTGTTTAAACTAGTTTTAAAAGTCGTTTTCTCTAGTGACTACTTAGATGAGAAGTTTTGTGAGGTATGATTCCCTTAGAACTCTCTCTTACTTCAGCTACTCATGATAAATTAATCATTAAAATCAGATTTGTACAATAAACGTAGTTTGCTTTTATTATGTAGAAGAAAAATAACTGAACAATTTAAACTTTGTGAGATTCCCAGCTTTTTAATATGTAATCTTACGGTCTTCCTGCTTTTCTATATCAGTGTAAAGAAAAGGAATTTACATCATCAGATGGAATATATCTTCATGGACAAATCACAATGTGTCTCTTTAATTGCAGGTCCAGCATGTATCATTGTATCCTCACTAAACAACACATGCAAGAAATCATGGGGTTAGTGAATTAAACACAAAGTCAAACAACATGAGCACTCCATTGCTACGTCTTTAAATGCGAACATTTCCTTGAAAAGTCTAGCACGTTCCTTGTGAAAGGAAATGCTGTTCACTCATATACTCATATCACTACTTACTGACCGTTCCAACATTTTCTTTATGACATTGAAACAATGGCACCACAAAACATAAAGTAAAAATTCAAAGAAAGAGAACATCAAAATACAATCTTATCTTTGCATTAATTTATTTGCTAACTGTACATTGTCTAAAATGGCACATGGGATGATAAGCTCGAAAGAATGATGTAAATGTTATGCATCCAGCAGTGTTTGACCAGTCTCTAAAGCTTCCCTACAACTCACAAAAAACGTGTGAAATTTGGTCTTAGAATAGTTAGAAAACTGAGTATTTTTTAAAAAACTGTACTTTGCATAAATTGATACCTATGCTTTTTGTACCTCAAAACTTTTCAGTTGTTTTCCCATTTTAAAAAACTTTCACAGCTCTGTCTCATCTTTTTGCACTCTTAACTGGTATTAGTGTTTTGGCTAACCAACCCTGTTGCTGCAGCTGTGTCTCTGAGTTATAACTGTTTTGAACCAGAAGAGAATACTTAAAAATTTGGAGCTACTGTGTACAATGAGATTTCCTTAGATTCACTAAGGCAGTACTGAACCACCTTGCATTTAGGATTCATACTGATATAATCAAAGTTAGAATATTAACTTCCTGAAACAGTTTAAAAATGTAAGTTCTGCAGGAAATTACGAAGGCCTCTTTGTAAGTCATACTAATCCATATCACTGCACTGAGGTTCTTTTCTTTCACACACAGTGATACAAGAATGTCACAATTATTTTCACAGCCTACGTTTTAATCAAAAGCTTCTACAGTACAGCCTGTCTTTGTGGCAGTTGCTTTGTCCTTTCCTCTCTTTTCCACCCTGTATTCTCCTATGAATAATTTCTGTCACAGACAGAAAGTTATGACGTAGACACAAACTTCAATGAGTTTGAAGTATTGATGATACAGTTCTTAAGCAGAGAAGACATGACCATCAAAAAAATCAGCTAGGTGTGGATTGACATTGGCATGCTATTTGTTAGTGTTTGCAATTACCATATTTCTTTCACTTTCTTCTGCATTATTTCATCTTCATCCTTCAACATCTTCAAGGTGGCACTGTAAAACAAACACCAAACTTTCCTAACAATTACGTTTGCAACATTACTATGAATGGTTGTCTGAAAGCATGCTATTTTTTAAAACAAACTATGTATCAACCAGGTTCTAGGACATCAGGAATATATGTTAACTATTTACCATATAAAGAGAAAATACTTAGGAAATGGACAGTTAAACTAGACTACTACCTGCCATCTGAAGATACTTTACACAAATGCATGGTACTTGAGCCCACAACTCAGGCATAATCGTGTATATGCATTTCTGTATAGACAACGCTTAAATTTATGTCTGTACTTTACAATTTATTTTACTGAAGCTGTCTACAGGATAGATAATTTTCTAATGCTAGTAGTAATTGTGTCATATTGACATTTCCTCTGTTATACTACATATAGTCACTGAATGCCACTTCTGCTGGGCAGCAGAGAAAAGGTCTCCATGATTACTATATGCTGCTAGATTTCCTAGCCACTTAATACTGAGTATTTCTGATTAAATTTACATAAAATATGTATTGTTGCTAAAAGTATTAGACTTCATTTGTGTTGGCAGTAATCACTAGTGATACACAGCTATCAGAGAGCGTGTTAAACAACAGGTACTCTGAGGATTGTATATGTCTAGTTTCTACTTAAATAGATGCCTCCTTAATGACAGGAGGCAGCAAGCTGCTATTTACTATCTCAAGTCTTACATCTCTAGCCATGGGGAAAAAATGCTTTGTGTATATAACATTACTGCATCTGCATTTCAGTGATTTGATCAAGAAGAAATAGTTGCCAAGGGAAGAGGAGCCAGAAGTAGACAGACCAAAATGAACCAGGGGAGATGGAAGGGCAAGGAAATATTTGGGTCACTTAATTAGGTGGGGTAACATTATCTTTCAGGATGGCTTTCATGTGAATGGCACAGTTAGGAGACACTGCTACTCAAATTAGTTCTGGTTACATAATTCTCATCAGATTATCCTGGAAGCACTACAAAAAGTCTTCAGAAAAATCAAGGATAGTCTTCATTAGAACCCTAAAACATATTGTTGATCAGAATCATGGATTTAAGGGTGATCCTTAATCATATGTACTTTTACAAGGCGTGGCTTATTGCATTTATAGTTGTTCTTTCCTAGTCTAGTGCTACCCACATACCTCACTATGGCAATCTGGCTGTAAACACTTTTGTGTGTGATATAATGAGCCTTCTAGAAACAATGCCAAAAGTCTGTATTATAGCTGTATCTGTGCAGTCATTTTAGAGCTGCTTGTTCCCAGATTCACTTGGGAATTATGCAGGCACTTCAGCACGGTATTCAGCTCTGGCTGGTTAAGTCCCCTTGGAGATCATCACTCCTGCTGAAAAGAACAGAAGGATTTCTTTGTGCTCCCTATTTACAACACTTCTGTGGTTTTACATCACTGTATTAAAACAAGCTTTTTAACTGGCTGTCTTCCAGGCTATGTGTACAATTTATCAGTATCTTCCTTGCCAGGAGGAAGTTCAAAATACTGCAGCAAAACAGACTAAGGCTAACTTTGAGATTTTAGCTTACAAACATTGTCAATCCAGCCTCAAAAACGTGATAGCACTGAGGTGTTCTCTGTACAGCTTTTAACAGTGGTGGGTCATAGTACTGATTCTGAAGACTTTATTAAAACTTCCAATCATAACACTGCAAGCACATTTTGCTACTTCCAACTCTTCTGTCTCACTGTAGGGTAAATTTACTTCTAGATAAACAGTCATTCGAACACTTCTCTCTGAATGCTCTCTGGTTACAGAAATGTGTTTTACATTTTTTCTCACTTTAAACTTGGGCATTTAGATTTTTTTTTTTCTTTGATAGGTTTTCTATGTTTTGGGTATATTTTATAAAAAATGAAAAGTCTTTATCATTCATTCTGTGCTGGAATCTTTTGAATTAAGAACCAATCTAGTTCCCTTTCAGTTCTGACAGGCAAGTTTAGAAACTGATCTTTAAAATGCTCTTTACTTATTTATGCTAGGATTTTCTCCTTCCGAAGCTGCAGATTTAAGCCTAAGAGAGCAATCACTGGATACTTACAAGATTTTTATCTCCTGCATAAGCAGCTCAAAGTCATTCAACAGTAGCATGATAGAGGCCACATTTCTTCCTTGGAGCAATGCAAGTTACATAGAGGCTCTCCAAGAGCTTTGAGAATACATTATCAAACCTATGCCTACAGTCAGAATGTAAATAACATCGCTTAGTTCCTATTTTTGTTGACTCAGAGCTTGATGCAAGAGCTCTGGTTCCCTTTATAAAGGAGATATATTATCCAAGAAGGTCTTGTTACAGAAAAACAAGCTCTCAGTGGGACTGGGATTAGACATAAACGCATATCTGTGAGATACTTTGTAAATATAAATACCCTGTAGGATTATGGAATGAGTAGGGAAAACAGGTCGGAAACATTATTTTAAAATATGCAGTAGTTTTTAAAGTTTGTGAATAGGAACATTACTTTGTCTGTTATGAGTAATTTTAGATGATTTGACAATAGTTGCTACCCCGTTACTAATTCTCCAAATTTTTTATATTTTCATCTTCTGCTCATAAGAAAACAAATGTGCATCACAAGCAGGATAAATACTGTTCCCTTCTTTGGATGAAAATTGTTTGTCAATATTTTAATAAATATCCTCTACTTGACAGGAACAAAGGCAGAAAAAAAATCCATTTCCAAAAAGACCCCCAATCTATGAAAATAATAGTTGGGAAAAGAATTATATGGCAGTCTCTGAATTTTCCCCTTCATTTCTAGTAATAATCTGAGTCCCTGTTGCATGAGGTATTTCTCTTTTCACAGATTTCTTTTATTATTGTGCCTCATGGTTCTTTCACTGAATATTCTTCCTACTTATTTAAGAAAAACCAGTACTTTTATTTTCTCTTGACATACTGTAATATTGGCATATTTTGTAATAGTGTATATTTTTTGTATGTCATCTCCTCTGTTATTAGCTGTTATTTCTGGCTTTCCAACCTATCTAACCTTTATGTAAATTAGTCCTACTAGCAAAAGTCTTTTTTAATTAAGTCGTTCAAACTACTGCTATAGCTTAACTCATGGGCAACAGGCAAATAATTTTCTCTTCTCAATCACTTATTCACTGAGAAAGAAAAGAATGAAGAAGAAACTTCCTATAAATATTTATTAGATACCAGCTTTTTAGAACAGCTCCTCTTTGTGCCAATCATTCAGAACTTCACAGATCTGACACTAATCTAACAGCATTTTTTTTTTTTTAAGTTCCTATTGCAGTAGGTTGTGCTAAGCAGTAATGGTAGTGAAATTTTCTTATCAGTAGCAAAACACTGGAACATTTTGTCTTCATGTTACATAGATTGTCTCTTCCTGCTGGCTAGCTCAAGTTCATGGAAACAAGAAAAACTCCTAAATTTCTACAAGCAAGTTAATAAAGACTTACAATACTTACCTGAGCTGCTGAAATCTCATGACGAGTACTGAGCACCAGAAGCTCCGGACAAGCAGCGAGACCGCCCTCGCTCCCACTCGGCAGGGCCAAATGTGCGCTGCCGGAGCTGCCTTTCAGGCGCTGCTCTGTTCCAGCCTACAGGTAGCAACTGAAGGTCGGTGCGGATAACAATAAATAAATAAATAAAATAAAAAAATCTGCCTATTAGCGCACTCCGAGCCCCGACCGTCCCTGCCCGACGCCGGGGCTTTCTCCGCTCACGTNCGGCCTTGGCCCGGCCCCGGCTCCAGGGAGCTGCGCGGTGCCCGGGGCTGGTGCTGCCCCGGTGCCTCCGGCTGCGCTGCAGCTGGTGAGGTGGTGGGACGGGACCTGCCTGCAGGCCTTGGGGCACCCCACGTGGGGATGCTCTGTGGGCTCCTGGCTTCCAATCCCCCAGGGAGCAGATGGCCCTCGCTGCTCCCTGACTTGTATGGTGTGTGGGCTTCAGCTTTCCTTTCCACTGCCAGCATTGCTGAATTCCGCTCGATGCGCTGAGTCAAGGCTGCAGGCCCTGCCCCGCTGCAGAGGGAGCCCCCAGCACCCTGGCCCATGGGGAGCATCCAGCCTTCACAACAACCTAGCGTATGTTTATATAACTAGAAATCGGAACAATCTGGCCATATGTGGCTAATCATACCCCTGAGATCTCTTATCCTGGCTCCAATAAGATCATAGTTTCTGTATGAATTTGTAAAAATGAATGGGTAAATTTTGGCAGGATGGCCTACAGGGATATAATAGTCCTATAAATTGCAACATTTGTAGAGCATGGCAGAGGGTAAATATAACACCACTTCCTAGAATTCCCTCATTTCCAGTGGGTGGCATTTTCCTTCTTAATAGATGACGGGGCATAATAAATATGGCTTAATGAGAGATAGTGTCATCAACATTTAAACCCAGTTGGTGAAATCTTCATCACTGAGGAAAGGCACAGATGCTGGCCATGCTGGGAAGTTTTGGAATGGTGCTGGCCTTCATCCACGTCCCTCAGAGGATGGGCAGAGTGAGTGTTTCGTCCACCAATGCACACATCACCAACCCTAAAATTCAGGTGGCTGGGCATCTTTGCCGCAGACTGTGCTTTGCTTGAAGAGTGAAAGTTGGCTCAGACTAGAAGCCCAGATACAACTCCTGGTTTTCCTCTCCCCCTGGCTGCACAACATTGGGCCTCTGAGCTAAGGGATCTGGAGGGAATAAAGCCTCCTCACTGCATGTACAAGGCAAGGTGGCATTTATACCATTCACGCATACTAAAAATACAGTTCCCATCAGGGTCATGTTAGCTCTAGATATCTAAAATGGAGTTGTTCTAGGCACGGACCATTTCAAACAAGTATTATTAACTGTGAGACCTTATTTTACATTGAGAAAGTGCCTCAATAATAGAATCTGTTTTACAGGCGTGAATATATTTCAGTTCACAGTTAGGTTTTTCTTTTCATTGTATAAACTTATCTCAGACCTTTACCTACTATCACTCAATTTACTATAAAGTCCTTATTTCTTCAGTGACAGAAAATCGGATCCTGAAACCAAATTGTGGGAAACAATTAAGCATTTGCTAAAGTACAGGTGAGCGTTTTGAGCAAATGCTCAGGGAAAACACCTCTACTTACAAGATACATGCTCGGAGCAAACAAAAACAATAGTTATTCTCACAACACGAAGTACACCCACATAATTCAGTGCTAGGACATTTGGGGTGCAAGAATCTTATGTGTTTTTGTGGGTCATTTCAATGACCAGTTGGATGAGAGATTCAACGGCTTTAGAACTACACAAACCTCAAAAGGCCCAGAAAATAGCTCAAAACAGTTAGAGGCTGGGAGAATGTGAGGAAGGAAATATATATGCTTGTCATGTTCTTGCTGTAGTACAGGTGCATCCATCAATGTGCATCCATTTATGTTCTTCATGGGAGACAGGATAATGGGGTAGGTTTTTAGCCATACAAAATCAGTATGACTGTTCTCATGTTCTTAGCACCTACATGCTGAATTCCCCTATTTAGTTGGGGGATGATGGTACTAAGTTTCTTGTACTCAGAGGATTTGTCGGAATGATCAAAGCATGTACGCAATGCTCTCCCCTACTCAAAAAGGGAAAAAAAAACCATACAGTGTGCCTATTACTCTACTGGGAAAGGCTATAAAGGTTATTGTTACTACTTACAGGAAAAATAAAAGTTATTAAAACAAAATCAAAACAAGGCAAGTAACATTAATTAAATTAATCTATTCAAAATTACTAGAATTAAAAATTGTTTAAAATTGCATTTTTATTAAGAACATGTAGCTCATTAGTTACAAATACAAACCTGTCCATCATCACTGGTAATGTCCATGGAATAATGAATGACATATGAAGTAACATGATTATATGTAGAATCTCATTCCCCAAGCTGAACTCATGAATGTACTCTCCTGAAAGAATTTTTATTTTTTATATGTATAAAAGGAAAAAAAGAAATACATATGTAAAACTATTTATGTACAAACCAAGCTAATGTATCTTTAAATATTTACATATACTTACCTTAGCATATGTTTCTGTAGAAATTAGAATCAGTTATAAATCCAGAATGTTAATTCTATGTATAGAATCACAAATGTATGTAAGGATTATGATTCTACAAAAGTTATTGTACAAGCACTTTGCAATTGCTCCTTATGGAGATTGAATCCTTGCAGTTGTCTCAGGTTTGTAAAATTTCTTCCTTCAGGTTTTTTTGGCTGGCAAGACATATCTCTAAATCAGCTTCCTCATGCAAATATATTTGTATTTACATGAACTTCTACAGTTGCTTATGCTTTCCCTGATGCACTTGCCTAGGAGTAGAAAAGATCCTTAGGTTTGCATATTCTCATAGATTGAATACTCAACTGCTGAACTTGAAAAGACATAATGCTAAGTTGTTATGGCAGTGGGTGAAGTTCATTAGACTCCCACTAAACACTACGGATACAGCAAATGAACAGTCTACCCAGCTGTGGGGTTAGAAGGACTATGCATATATCCAGTGATGACTTATTTGAGACTTTGGAAAGTACTGGTAGGAACAAATAAGCTGATCCTCATACTCGAAAGGGAGTAAATAGTCACAATCAGTTTTACAGACATTGATTACGTTCACAGAACGATGGGAGACCTTCCAAATCAGGAATCTATATCAGGGTGCTGCAAAAAAAAAAAAAAAAAGACTTTGAAGAAATACCTCTACTATCCATTTATTTCCTTCACCATGGTGAAAGGGGTTAAAAGAATGGCAGCATTTTAATGAACTCACCAAACATACTGTCACCTGTACTATCAACTTTACCTATACTCTAACCTACAGAAACTAAGACAATGTAGCAATAGGCATAATAATTTTGTAATTGCTTTTAGTAACGGTATTCTACCATGGACATTTTTGCTACATGCCAAAACTTAAACACCACGTATATACTGATATGCACGAAGTACTATAAAATGTCATACCTCAGAAGTTTCTTTAGGTGACAGTGAGAACATTTGAAGGCTGCAGCTTCAAAACAAACAAACAAAAATTCACCTGTAAGAAACCTCAGTATTGATGGGAAATGTTTGTTATTTGGTGTATTTTAATAACAACATTTGGTCTTTCCAAATTAATTATCACTCTTATGTCGGCAACATGGGCAGGGATGGCCCAGACCTGGCCAGGATGTACAAGGTGTTCAAGGCTGGGCATGGCCATGGACATTGCTGAGGCTGAGCCCAAACACCGCTCCCCGGGCACCTGGCTGGCGGATACGTGGGCGGGCACCCAGCTGAGGTCTTGCACAGCTCTCACTCACAATTTAGCTGTTTTCACTGAAATCTGATCCGAGGTTTTACAGCTGCACTGTGTCAGAGCTGACCTCAAACACTGATAGATAGACTCCTGACAGGGGTGGAAGAGTCTGCAGAGAAGAATTACAGAGAAAGACAGTTGCAGTCTGGTCAGGGCAAGTAAAGCCTGCTGGCACACTCAGGATATGAACTTTAAGTGATATTCATTAATTTTTTGTTACATTTTCATGTAAGCTTATGGAAGCATTTTATGATTAGATTTAGTTTAGATGATTTCCTCAGATTAACTAAAAACCTACACGAGATTTCTGCTTTGTGTCATCCACAATCATGACTGAAGTGTCAAAGGAGATAACAAGTGGTAAGACAAACATAACCTAAAATATTTACATACTTTAAAATGTAGTTTCTCTTTGTTTTTATTTCTATTACATGTTTTGGAACAAATAGAGATAACAATTCCGAACAAATAGGGATTATTACATTGCAAACTGTATACAAAATGTGAAAAATCTTTAACTGTCAACTGCAAACACAGCGGGTGGGAATTTGACTAAATGTAGATGTTGACTGTTGTTTCCATGCACAAACATAAATGAGCACAAAGACAGATGGAGACTGTTTTAGGCCTGTGTTTTTCACATATAAGAGACACCTTAACTTCAGGAAAAAGACACAAAATCCCCAACCTTCATCACTATAAATTATTTCTTCTTATATTTCCCTTTTAATAATGTATTTCCTGCTGTACACATAACCAAGAATACACTCTTAGAAAACAGATACAGAGAGTTCACACAGATTCTTCATTTGTAAATGAAGAAGCAGCTACTATAAACTTTCACCTTCTATCAAGATATAAATTGTTATCAACTTTCACAGTCCCGTCATCTCCTCCAAAACTGGAGTGAATAAAAACTTTGTATTTTATTACAAATGATTATATATATATATAACTATTACCTATTAATGTATGTTAAATATATATATATTAGTATTTCCTAATCCAGAGTGTGCAAGTTTAAAATTCAAGAGAATAATTGCTATCTGGATCCTTAAACAGTGAATTTTCCAGATAAAATATGTCTCTACAGATGAACTGGACTGATTTATCTTAGTTCCATGCTTGCAATTTTCCATGGCAGTAGTTCACAGATTTTAGTTTTCCCCAATTCCTTATGGCTACATGGCTTATCTAAAATTTTAGCTCTATTTTGTGAATTATTTTTCCTATTTATTCTCCTCAATAATACAAAGTAAATTCTCATATTTTACTGGGAATGAAAATAATATTTTATTCTTTTGCAATCTTTTACTGGCTTTTACTTGTCTGAGGTAAAAACTGTTTCAGTCTCATGTGGGTTAATTATCTGTAAAGGTTTGTAAAGAATACAACAAGCATGTCCCAAATTGATCTAGCTAAATGCATAAAGACCTTGCCAAGAGAGTAGATATTTGACTTGTGTCTGTCACTGGTGCTTGATTTTTGGGATCATACAGCTCATGGCAATTAACCCCAGGCTTTGATTTCTCTTTCTAAAAAAGGCATATTAGTTAAGGCATATTAGTTAAGGCATGTAGTTAAACACTACACTATTTACAGCTTCTATTGGAAGTCTTACTGTCTTCAGACAGTTTTGAGGTTGATTGCAGTACGTGCTCAACTATAAACACGCACTAATACTGTTAAATTGTCTAAACATTTCTTTGAGAAGTTGAGAATCCTGTCATTTGATATCCTTCCATACCCCTTATTAACTTCTTAGTTAAATAAATACTGGATAGTATTCTCCCTGGAAGAATTTAAAAGCTAGTCACAAGTGTCCTTGAAGTTCTAAATCTGCAATCACTTTTTTAAGGATATGAACTAAGAGGAATAGGGAGAAGTGGTTGTTTGTAGTTACAGGTATGATTATTGCAGTAAGTGTTGAAGGATTGAATTATTTTTCTAATTTATATATATAAATTTAATATTCAATATGATTGGCAAAAAGTAAAAATACTAGATTATTTCATGGTGAAAAAACATGAAATAAATTAACACTTCAGTGAAGGACCTAATTTTTTCTAATGTTTTCATTTTCTTTTTACAAAATAAGATGGAAATGATTGTTTCATTTTTATTGGTTTTATGATCATATTGAATATTTAAGAAGGCATCCTCTCAAAGAGTCAACTCAGAACATTCTTTATCAGCTGTATCTTGCATGACATCTCTCCTTTGTTGCAGCTGCAATTATGGTTTTGATTTTAGTATATTTTAATTGAAATTTGCATCCAGGGAGATATAAAGACACATCGTTTTCTAAAAATTACATCATTTTGAAAGCAGTATGAAACACAAACAAAACAAACAACTTCATGAAATATTGCTAACTTAAGCAACTAGGGCCATAACAGATAGAACAGCTCACTATAGTCTCATACAACTTTTACATTAATGTAATAACAGCAAATTCATTGAAATTAATGTAAACTCACTTGGTATGGATATCTTATACTTCTACTCATGTAATACTACTATTTATGTGGAGCTTCATCAGCAAAATTTATTGTGAATAAGAAGCTATTAGAAATTACAATCTAAGCAGAAAGTGAGCACAGCAATGCAAAATAATATGTAAAAAAAAAAAAAAAAATTGGAAAGGCATGACATCATGAAAATCACTCCTTAAGGGAAAAGAAATTGAACATTGTTAGGATGTTTCATATCCTGTTGACAATCAAAGTCTTTATTTCTTTTAAATATTTGTAATATTTAAATATTTTCTGCTTCTTTCAACTTTTTCTTCTGTATTTAAATGAATAGTGTAAGGGTATGTGGAAGGAGAGAGTCTGCTCCTTTAAGGGTACCTGGTCAAGGACCTTTTCCAAGGCAACAGGGGACAATGAGAAAGGGAGGTGGTGATGGCACCAGGTCTGGTCAGTCAAGTTAATTAAAGAGAGCAGGTGAGAATGTGGAAATGCTTATTCCAGCAGGGCTGTCTGATGGAGGACTTCTAGGCTAGGAGACAATCACACGAAACAAAACTCCTGGTCTCACTAGCTGGTGGGCTAACAAGCTACAGTGCCTCTTTCAGGAAGGATGAACCTTGCAGCTGATAAGGCTGTGAACCGCAGAGCTCTGCAGACGTGTAGGGGTGTGCAGGGGCAGGGGTAACAAAGTGGGGGGTTAGGTAGAAAAGGGTATAAAGGGGCTGGTCGTGTGAAACAGGGCTGGTTAGCCTGCTTGTCTGGCCCAGCCCTATGCCTGATCATGGCAGTCAGTGTGTGTGCTGCAAGGACTGCATGCCAGCTCCTGGCAAGATGTGTGTGTCTGTGTGTAACGTGCCAGCTACTGGAGACAGGCTGGGGGTGTTGGCCCATGGACTGTGGTGCCAGCTGCTGGAGTTGAGTGGGGGATCAGAATGCCAGCTGCTGGAGCAGGTGGGGGTCATTTACGCCCAGCCATGGGGCAGGAGCGGTGGGTGCGTGCTCCCAAACCAGCTGCTGGCAGGGACAGGTGTGAGCAAGGCAAGTGCAGGGCCCCACACCGGCAGCTGGAGCAGGGCCGTGGTCACAGCCTGTGTGCCTGGTGCCAGCTGCTGGGGGGCCGAGTGTCTGTATCTTCACTAAACTTGGTCTGTGTGGGGTGTGCGTGTGTGTTGGCTGGCACACTGTAAGCTGGAGCAGCTGGAGAGTAGTGGGGGCCTGGGCCTGGTCATCGGGTAGGCGGGGGGCTGTGCTGGTACGCCCAGGGGACTTGTGGGTGTGCTGTGCACGAGGGACGAGAGTGTGAGTGCTGCGTGTGTGTGGCGAGCTCCAAGCTGGGCCAGCCAGTGAGTAGGCGACCCGTGAAGTGGGTAAGGGGCCGGGATCTGG
>VXAL01007650.1:84957-117623 GCA_013399475.1 Chauna torquata | reverse complement strand
TAAGTGTTGTCGAAGGCAGCCCATGGTGGGGGCAGCCTGTGTGGCCGGCTGGTCATGTCAGTGTCCTGTGTGTGTCTGTGTGTCTCTGGGGTACGTGCTCAGCTTTGCTACGGGTTGAACCTGCAAAGGGGAAAGCAGCAGCCGCCTCCCCCAACGTGGGCAGAGACCCGGGGTCTCCAGGCACTGGGCCCCAGCAGCTGGGCAGGAGATGTCCTGGGCCAGAGTGGCTGCAGGAGGCAGCCACGCTCTGCACCTCAATTAACAAATAGTTTCAAGAATATCTGTGACCATAACACAAAGCATAAATTTTCGAATGCCTCATTTAAATCAACCTGATTCTATATATCATGCATTTTTCCTTTATTATGCGGAAAAATGTTTTGGGAATCTTAAACAGATTATGAAAAATTGAAGTTCTTCTAAGAGTGCACAGTTCTTCATCCAGAAAGACAGAACATAAAAGCTCTAAAGAAAGTAAAACAAAACACTCATGTAAGCTAT
Organism: Chauna torquata; assembly: GCA_013399475.1. NCBI lineage: Eukaryota > Metazoa > Chordata > Aves > Anseriformes > Anhimidae > Chauna > Chauna torquata. Next base: position 117,122 of record VXAL01007650.1, on the reverse strand, counting down.
GGTGCAGGACTAAAGAGGTATAAAATAGTAACAAATATCATATTTTTGGACATCTTTCAAAACCTATTTTTGAAAGCTATTGGTTAGACTACCATGACTTTATTTCAAATATTCTGCTTTCTATGTAAACCTAAGCAGGAATAAAGACAAGTCTCTAACAATTATTCAAATAAATCAGTTTTGTTGCATAAAATATAAATCTTCATGATCATTCATGTATGAAGTTATTCATAGTTGCCATGATTAGTCCTATATAAATTCAATTAAATTTTATTTCAGGGTTATAAAATTTCAGTAATAATGTACTAAACCAAAGTAAATCATTATATTTTTAAATGGCAGTATATTAGTAAGCCTTTAAAAATGCTGAAACTAGGAGGTCAGGTCCCACCTGTATAAAATACTTTCAGGGAAACACCAGATGTTGAATTAATGGTATGGTTATAGAGAAGTTGGCATTTTTTCCACTGTGGTGCTAGTGCTTATGAAAACCAACGTGATGTTAATGATATCAGTCTTTTGCAGATATGTTCTTTCAGATGAGACCTAAAATTTAAATCCCACTGCTTATGATCATTAAAATCTCATTGTATTTTTTGAAAAGAGTGATAATGAAGACATCTTGTCTAAAACTAAATCTGTTCAGCTTTCATGCTGTTCATTAGAAGTCTCAAGATTATAAAGCAAGATCATATTCTGACGGAAAGACCTTTACAGTGTTCTGTGTGCTGTTAATCCTTCTATTTGTTGTCTCAGAGGTGCTGTATTATGGCAGCAGAGAGTCCTCCCTTACTTGTACTTGTACACCTTTACTCTTTGCTCATAATACTTTTTAAAATCTTAGGCAGGTCAAAAACCTTGCTGTAGCTGAAGAACCTACAATCCTTTCATAGTATAGCGGCATATAGAGCTTTTAACATCATATAGTACATAATAGCCATATGCTGGTGTCTCTGCGTGGATAAATCTGTCACTTCTCCAGTCAACCAGCTTTGAAGAAGCAAGAAATAAATCAGCAGCTCAGAATCCTTCCTGACTTTTATTAACCCAGATGAATAGCAGACTTGTGATAAAAGAAGTTTAGAACTCAATTGTGGGATATACATTATCCTTTTAATTGGCTTTCTCCATTAACAAAGCACACGTGAATAAGCTAAGCTCATGAATAAACACTACTACATCACTGTACATTAAAACAATTACTATTTTGTGCTAAACACTATCTATAGCTGACCTCAAAGTACATTCATTTCAGGTGTACTGATTTTTCTGATAAAATAATATACGGACAATTGGCAACCTGTTAATAAAGGCATTACATTTATTCAGGCGTAGATATATGATTTATAATAACTGCGATTTATTGGGAGGAAAAAAGAAAAGTATTTCTCTTTTGAGAAACAGATGCACTTATATTTTGTTGTTCATAAGCTGATTGTAAATAAAATAATGTTTCAAATTTAGAATTAATGCTATCAAAATTGCTTGTTTAAAATGTCATATTTACATCATTAACTAACTGTACTAACCGTTTGTATCTGCACATTAAATGAACATAAATATCAAGTCCCTGAGGGCACTAATGGGACTGACTGTCCCTGCCCACTGCCCCGAGGCCTCCCCCAACCCCTGCCTGTGGCCCAGGACCCCAGTTCAGCCTAGCCAGGGGCAGCAGTCCCTGCCCATAGCAGTGCTGGGGGCTGCCCTAGCTGCCCCATAGCCGGCCCTGCTCCCTGGCTGGTGGTGGTGGAACAAGCCCGGGGCTCGGGGAGGCACGGCGCTGCCCTGCCGGCCCCCCTGCATCCTTACGTTGCAGTTCATAAAGAGAAAGAGCGGTTGTGCAAACTTTAGTGTTGAACTAAAAATGTATAAAATTGTAATATGTATATCATAATTTTTCCCTATTAGCTTCGAAAGTTATTTATGGTTTCTAATAGACTTCCATGGATTTATTCAAATGCTTTGTTTTCTATGTAAGTAAAAGCAACAATTTCATGCTCGTAAATGAAAGCAGATGCTGAAAGCTGTACAAGAACAAAGGAAATATTTGTTGGATCTGTTTTTGAGGCATTGTAGATAATGCACTAATGCCACATTTTACCTTTAAAACTCACGTTGTGTATGCAAATACAGAAGTTCAAAATGTAAAGTCATTACAGTTTGTAGAATCATAAAGGTATTATTTATAACTTACAGTCAGTTCCTCTAACACTGAAATAATGCCAACAAGACCTCATTTGTGCTACTGCTTAGAGACACATCAATCTAGGTTTTGCAGATGTATTTTCGTAGCTATCTGCAAGTCATATACAATTAAAACCGTTTAGCACTACAGAGACATTTGGGCAAGAGGAGAAAACTCAGTTTTGACAGCTGGAAACAGAAACTTCAGGATCAGGCTGCAATTTAAGGCATTCAAGAGAATTTGTGCTACAGTACCTTCATAAACTAGGATGCAACCAAACTAAGGAGAAAAGAAAGCCTGAGAGAAAAGGCAGTTGAGAAAGTAGCATCATGATTCAGATCCAGGAGAAAAATGAGAATTCCTGAAAGAATAGCTAAAGTTTTTTTTGTTTGTTTTGTTTTGTTTTGTTTTGTTTTGTTTTGTTTTCTTCAGAAGCTGTACTTCAGAAGTGCAATCAAAAGACGTAACTGTTTTGAACCAATGCATCCCATGAGAACATTTAAAGCATGGAAGCATTTATAGTTAATGCTGTTTCACTGCATTACCAAAACGGTAATGTTTTTCCTGAAGATCGATGATTCGGACAAGTGTCGTAATTTCTGGGTTTAGTTAATTTTTCAGTCTATTCTCTTTCTGAATGAATATTTAAATGTGTTATCAAATATACAATAATAAAAGACATTGAGTAAACTCTTCCACAGAATTCCCTATACATCAGTTGTTGGATCATTTTCCTGTGATACAGATTCCAGTCTCCACTCTAGTGAAAATTCAAATGGGAATATACAAAGCACTGATGAAATAACATTGACATTAAAAAAAACTACAAAAACTAATGACAGCCCCTCTCTGATTACATGATAAATCTGCTACAAAAAGCTGAATATATGATAAATCTGCTGAATTCCTTTGAAATTGTCCACCCCACCAGGACCACAGCTTTCAGCCATTCTATGGTGTTAGATGAAATCTAACAGATGTTAAATGTATCAAAATCTATGACTAAATGATCACCTATGTCATAATTTTATGAGGTTGTCTGATTTCATCCCCAGTGTTCCCTGACTCTAGTAAGCAACAAACTAAATAAATAAAATTATCTTAGGAAAAATTAAATTGCACGAAGGCATCTCCTATGTTTTGAATAAGGTTCATTGTTTCTCCATTGACACCAGTTAATGTTTAAACATTTTAGGAGGATGTAGAAAAACCTCGTAAAATCACAGTCATTGTAGTCTGGGGGAAGGTTGTGTGTTTTTCAAGCAGAGCACTAAGTTTCTGTCTTTAAATGTTGGGCTTGTTTTTTATCTCATACTATTTATAGGGGGGCCATTACTTTACTGAGGAGGAGATGGGAAATAGAGTGTACAGCCAAGGGACCTACAAGTGCCACTTTACTAGGCATACACCATTCAACCAGGAACACTAAAGGGATTAGGAAGGCAGCTTTGTATTTTCTCAGAGGTACAGTAACATAAGCACCACACTGGATTGTATGACAGTTACTATGGTAACTATTCCTTCTTTTCCTACCACTAAACCACACATTTGCCAGCAGAACAAACCAAGTAATTCAAAGGCATGTGAGGCAGGTTATCATGGAGTCCTTTCAATTTGAAAATATTTGCAGTTTTCTAAATCTAAAGACTGTTTGTTTTGAATGCTTAACTCTTTAAACGGGGTTATTTTTAGCCCTTGTGTGCACAAGAATCATATCAGATTTTTCTGGGAGACCTCAGCAAAAGGAGTAGAGGCATGTCCTAAGAGTGCCACGAACAAGTTGGAAAAAGGAACAAGATAGTAGGACATAAAAGAGGGACAGGATACTGCAAGACAAAAATCTAATTTAATGAGTTTAAACTCATTAATCCTTGAGGACAGATTAGAAGTATATCATAGAATCATAGAATGGCTTGAGCTGGAAGGAACCTTAAAGATCACCTAGTTCCAATCCCCCTGCCATGGGCAGGGATGCCACCCACTAGACCAGGTTGCTCAGGGCCCCATCTAACCTGGCCTTGAATACCTCCAGGGATGGGGCATCCACAGCTTCTCTGGGCAGCCTGTTCCAGTGCCTCGCCACCCTCTGAGTAAAGAACTTCTTCCTAACATCTAATCTAAATCTCCCCTCCTTTAGTTTAAAACCATTAACCCTTATCCTATCACTACATGCCCTTGTAAAAAGTCTCTCTGCATCTTTCTTACAAGCCTCCTTTAAGTATTGAAGAGCTGCAATGACGTCTCCCCGGAGCCTTCTTTTCTCCGGGCTGAACATCCCCAGCTCTCTCAGCCTTTCTCTGTAGGAGAAGTGTTCCAGCCCTCTGATCATTTTTGTGACCCTCCTCTGGACACGCTCTGACAGGTCCACGTCTTTCTTGTGCTGGGGGGCCCAGCACAAGATGCAATATCTGGATGCAATACTCCAAGTGGGGCCTCACAAGGGCTGAGTAGAGGGGGACAACCACCTGCCTTGACCTACTGGCCATGCCTCTGTTGATGCAGCCCAGGATACAGGTGGCTTTCTGAGCTGCAAGCACACACTGCTGGCTCATGTCGAGCTTTTTGTCCACCAGAACCCCCAAATCCTTCTCTGCAGGGCTGCTCTCAATGAGTTCTTTTCCCAGTCTGTACTCATGTCTGGGATTGCCCTGACCAAGGTGCAGCACCTTGCGCTTGGACTTATTGAACCTCATTAGGTTCACGTGGGCCCATTTCTCTAGTTTGTCCAGGTCCCTTTGGATGGCATCCTTTCCTTCTGTTGTATCAACTGCACCACTCAGCTTGATGTCATCTGCAAACTTGCTAAGGGTGCACTCGATCCCACTGTCCATGTCACTGATAAAGATATTAAACAGCACCAGTCCCAAGATGGACCCCTGAGGGACACCACTCGTCACTAGCCTCCACCAGGATGTAGAGCCGTTGACCACAACACTCTGGCTGCAGCCATCCAGCCAGTTCATTATCCACCAAATAGTCTACCCTACAAACCCACATCTCTCCAATTTAGAGATAAGGATGTCATGTGGGACAGTGTCAAAGGTCTTACAGAAGTCCAGGTAGATGACATCGGTTGGTCTTCCCTTGTTGACTGGTGCAGTCATTCCATCACAGAAGGCCACCACATTGGTCAGGCACAATTTGCCCTATGTGAAGCTGTGCTGGCTGTCTCAGATCACTCCCTTGTCTTGCATGTGCCTTAACATAGCTTTCAGGAGGATCTGCTCCATGATCTTCCTGGGCACAGAGGTGAGGCTTACCAGTCTGTAGTTCCCCACGTCTTCCTTTCTACCCTTTTTATAAATGCGAGTGGTGTTTCCCTTTTTTCCAGTCATGAGGGACTTCACTTCACTGCCAGGACTTTTCAAATATGATGGCGAGTGGCTTGGCAAGCACATCAGCCAGTTCCCTCAGGACCCTGGGATGCATGCCATCGGGCCCTATGGACTTATAGGTGTTCACTTTCAGTGGGTAGTCTCAAACCTGCTCTTCACTCACAGTGGGAAGGACTTTGCTCCCCCAGCTCCCACCTAGAGGTTCTGGGACTTGAGAGACATGGGAATCCTGACTGCCAGTGAAGACTGAAGCAAAGAAATTGTTGAGTATATGAACACTTATAAATGACAGGAAAGCTGAGGGAAGAGTGGTCCAAAAATTTTGGCATGATTGCTAGAATGCACATCTGGGGTGACATTTAGGAATTAGAGAGAAATTCCCCACAAATGGAACAGTCATCCAACTGAATTAAAGATATCAAGTCACATAGGAATAACAACAACAATATCCTATAGAGTATAATTCTGCAACATAAATAAGCACATTGTGCTTACAGTGTACATCCAAAAATGTATATATTGGGGGATGATACCAAAAAGAGAGGCAGGAGGTCAGAAGCACATTTTGAGAGTCATAATTTAACAAAGAACTTTCAGTCAGTGAGCGTCCTAAGTTTGCCTCCCTTGAAAAACTGCTTGCCTTGCTTGTTTTGATTTTTTTTCCACCCCCAGAAAATGTATCTTTTTTAAGAAATCTAAGTTTCAGTGAATTTTCATCAAATACTGATTTAGAGAAGTGCAGGAGAAACACAGGAACTCCACCTTTACCAATGCTTTTTTTCTGTAGCTTGATTTAGGACAAAATTCATGTTCACTAATAGAGAAGCATGAAGACTGTTCATTCATACTATGGCAGCAAGACCTAACTCTGTAACATAAATTGTACATTCTTACACTAGAACACTGCTGCAATATAAGCCTTATGCAGAACCCATATCAGGATAAAAATCACTTTAAGCTGTGGATAACAAGATCCATCTTTTTAAATGTTTCTACTGAACTCTAGTTTCCAGGCAAAATGAAGTGTATTTGAAGCATCCTTCAGCTGGCAATAGCTTGTGTCAAGAAGTGTTAGCATGGCACTATAGATAGGCTGACAGGTCCCAACTATCAGTCAGCCAGCATGTCTTCCTGCTGGAGAGGAAAAAAACTGAATTAAAGGAACCAGTAACATTACACTGCCATTCAAAGTGTAAAGATCTTCAGAATCTGCATCATGTATGTGTATGGCAATAGTTTAGATGGGAAATGAGTTTGGATGGGAAATGAAAGAACGAACCCAATAGAGCATTACAAAACTTAGTTAGGAGAAGTCATTTATCTCTTTTGAAATGCCTGTGATAATTTATCAGGAGAGAGCCTGCCAACAACACAAGAAACAGAACATCTTTTTGCTAAACCGGAGCTCCAAATGCAAAGCCTAGCCTTGAAGAATACAATATGGATTGATGGAACTTAATGAAGAATTGAAGTCCTGAAATGAAAGATGGATTACACAAAGTCAGCAGAAATAGGATGTCTACTTTATTTCACCACTGTTTATATTACCAGATATGAGAATAACGCAGACTAAGGATCACATATGGACAGAATATGAATATGCCTTGCAGATTTAATTACCACATGGGTTTTCAGCTCTTACATAGTGTTTGCCACTGGAATGTCTGAAGTACTCCTCAATTTTTTGCTAATAGAGGGATGAATACTTTACAGCTTTGGCCAATATATTTGTTTTACAATATTCTAATAGGGTAAATTGACATTTCATCTTAATCCTTATTATTACAAAACTTTTATAAGAAATATGATTTAGGTAGAAAGTACTTATATTTCTTGAACACACACGGCTTGATTTTTTTAACCTGATTGGTAATGCAAGAATGGGCACAGTAGGCTGCTTACCCAACTCTTATGTTGTCAAAATTCTGTCGTTTCATAGATGAGTGCTTGCATGTGCAAATAGCAAGGTAAACATATTGTTAGTTGTACATACCAGTAAGTCTATTTTGCTTTACAATCCCTGCAACTTCTATGGCAAGCAGGTGAGCAGGCAATTACCAAGATAAACCGTCTGTCCTCTCACAGATAAGCTCAATTGGATATATGTATACAGTGATAAAAAAAAATTAGCAGAGACATTTAATCCTGCTTAACAAGACGTCACAAATCTACTGAACGGACATCCAGGAGCCTTGGGAACCTGGGACTGGTGTGTTGCAGAGTTTGAATCCATATTTCTAAGTTTTTATAAATTCTCCATTCCAGTTCTCTCCTTAAGGCTTGTAATACCTCTGCTTACCTGAGGGAATTACAATCCATGAAGGGGCTTTTCCTCTCCCATATGTTACATTCCCTTCCTTTGCTACCTCTTTTAGGAAATCTTAAATAATACGGTGAAAGGTACACTTCCCTTTCTGTGTTTTTGGTTCAGTCATAGATTACTACACTGTCATTTATAATGATAACAAATTATTTTGCCTTTCATCCGAGCAGATCAAGCAAAAAATGTTATTATCATAGTGCGGAAAGTATTTTTCACTGTATTTCTGGTCTTACAGATATACATTCATAATTTGAGATATTTCCATCCCTATATTGGGCAAACTTAAACATCAAAAGATGGCAGATCAGCAATGTAGACTTTTTTTTTTTTTTTGGCCTGTTTCAGTTTTTTTCCTATAAATCATATATTTCTAAAATGCTGAGTTAAAAATATCTTTGTGTGGAAATTTGGTACTTCTACTGCTGTTAACATTTTATTCTGACAGCTGCAGTGCCTTTGAATTAAGGGTATCTTCATCAGAAGTATGGAGTTAGATGCAGCTGTTGTAATTCTGTCCATTTGCATATAGTCTCCAAGTAAGCACCAAAATTCAGTGAAGTGTTTCTGTATAGTAATACAAAGTATTACCTTCATAGTTATCCCTGTGTCAAAAATAGGCAAACTTCCTTTACATGAAGTGAAAAGGCAGCTCTTTATTCCTGAAGAAACACCCCTGTGTATCCTTTATAAGAGCTGTGATTCATTCTGATTTTGAACTGGAAAGTAACCTAAATTTTCTTCCTAAGAAATGCCAGAGGTTTTATCTTTGGATCAAATATTTCAATTCTAGTCCCAGTTCCCCTTCCTTGTCGTATACCTTTTTGCATATACACAGTGATGAGTTTCAGAGACTAAATATGTGACTCTTCACTGAAAAATTAGTTTCTTCATTGCAGGCATCAGAGTTAATACTGGTTTTTGAACTAGAAGATCTGCCAGAGAGAGTAAAAAATGTTGATCTAATAATCACATCTTTCCCTCTTTTTTTGAGAGAAGGTATATGATGATATAACGGTTCGTTGTCTGAGTTCACTACCTCAGCCAAGATAACTAGAATAAGCTGGTCAACACACTTATTGTACACTATTCACATTCAATCTGAAAAATGTCACTTAATGAAAGAAAGAGTATCAATATCACTGTTTTGACCACTCCTGTTGACATCAGGTGGATTGGAGGATAAAGTCTAGTTCACTTTAAATGCATACCTTAAAAGAGATTTAAAGTCCAAATCTAATAAAGATGCAAAACCTATCAAATGTGGACCTAGCTTGCCAAGAGGAGTCCAGGATAATGTTTGACATTTTCCTCATACAGTGCATGAGAAGAGTCAGGAATTTTAAAATGAGCTCAGGCAGCGCGGTGACCAAATAGAGACAGCATGTTCCAGTACTATGAAGTGGAAAGTTGGAAATAAGAGTTCTAAATCAAGCACTTTCTTCACCTAATTAAGGAAGCCACGGAGAAAACACCTTTCAGAAAAGGTTCACAGCCACAACTTTTTCCTGCTGGACTTTTTATTTTTTCTAAGAGGGAATGAACAGTGTTCTTTCAAAGCTGGTAAATGGGTAGTATCTCAGTTCTTCAGTTCTGTAGCCTCTATAGATAGTGAGAAAAAAAATTGTGTAAAGGAATTTGCATCCACATTCTCTCATATGAATTCCTTGGTGAGGGGCTATAGGCTTCTGTTACAGCATGTGCTTCCCCTTTCCTTTCCTGAATTTATGTAACTGCTCACAAAAAATCTTTATGAAGAACAAACAAAACAAACAAACAAAACAAACCCATGGATTTGCAACTAGTTGTTTTGTCACTTATTTGGAAAAGTACAGGTTAGTTCGCAATGCTTGCTACTAGACTTGTTTCTGTAATTTATCTGGGGTCTCTTTCATACCAGCCAGTTGTGTGAAGCAGGACTCCGAGGTTCCAAATGAGGGAAATAATTTTGAAGCTAAATTCCCTGTGTTACTGAAAGCTGTAATGCCAAATGAGTCAGCTTACTTGGCTTCTCACTAAACATCAGAAAATAAGAATGTAATAAAATACAAGAAAAACATAATTTCAGGAAGTACCTTTCAATTAAAATTATACACAAGTGTGACAAACTCCAACAGCATAAAAGTCTTTTCTTCTCCAAAACGTGAAGTATTCATTAGAAAGGACTTTTCTCAGAAAATTCAGTTTCCAGGATATAGCAGAATTATGCTAATACACATTAATGACTAAGGAGGGCCCTGGAAAATCAGTTTGCTTTTGACCATTCCCAAACACTAACTTATAACCACACCTGTTCAAAAAATTTGTATTGTTTTAAGAACAAATACATTTTATATATTTCAACATAAAGAATAGTTTATTAATTTTGTTCTTGAGGTCTGTTTCTGTGCCATGTCTTAAAAACTACAGATACTTTTTAAAGCATTCTCCAGAAGCACAGCAGGTGTGCAAAAAAAAAAAAAAAGAAAAAGAAAAAAATGGAAGATTGAAAGCTGGTACTTCAAAGGACTTCTAACAATGTTCTTTTCTTTACCATGTGGATTTTTTTTCTTCTTGAAGAATATTGGTAGTCATTCCTCTTTAATTTCCCAAGGTGAGGCCGCACCAGTGCAGAGTAGAGTGCTCTGCTCTGCGCTGGTGAGGCCTCACCTCAAGCACTGTGTGCAGTTTTGGGCACCACAGTATATAAGGCACATAAAACTATCCGAGAGTGTCCAAAGGAGGGCTACAAAGATGGTGAAGGGTCTAGAAGGAAGATGTATGAGGAGCAGCTGAGGTCACTTGGTTTGCTCAGCCTAGAGAAGAGGAGACGGAGGGGAGGCCTCATGGCGGCCTGCAGCTTCCTCACGAGGGGAGCGGAGGGGCAGGCGCTGATCTCTTCTCTCTGGTGACAGCGACAGGCCCCGAGGGAACAGCATGGAGCTGTGACAGGGGAGGCTCAGGTCGGATATTAGGAAAAGGCTCTTCAGTGAGAGGGTGGTCGGGCACTGGAACAGGCTGCCCAGGGAAGTGGTCACAGCACTGAGCCTGCTGGAGTTCAAGAAGTGTTTGGACAACGCTCTCAGACATCTGGTTTGATTTTTGGGTGTTTCTGTGTGGAGCCAGGAGTTGGACTCCATGATCCTTGTGGGTCCCTTCCAACTCTATGGTTCTCTGATCCTATTATTCTAATTTCTGAAAGTAGCCTATAAATAAATAATACCCAACCCTTTTTTTCTTTTTTTTTTTTTCAGGAAAAGCCTGAAGAATATTCAAGACACAGTAACCAACATGATTATTCAAAGCGTTAACTAGGATGAGCCTTTACAAAAGGGTCCTTTTTCAAAAGCAGTTTGGAAATTTAAATTTAACTTACTGATAGTAATTCAGTTAAATTAGTAGTTACTGGTAGTAAGTAAAAAACTAGTAAATCTAATCTTTTATCTCTTTTCCTCAGAACTGCTAATTTACTTTCTTTTTTTACGGAGAAATACACATTTTAGTTATACTTCTAATCAGAAAGGTTTTCTTTGGTATAGGATGCAATGTTTGGTAAGAAAAACTTTTTGATCCCACACAATTTGGGGCCATGTCTAATTTGGAATATGAAATTAAGGTTCTCTTCAGCCAGGAGGAGTGACCTAACTGCAGAACCATGATACTAGTGTGGACAGTTTCAAAAAGAGAAACCAAGGTATGCACTGCCAGAGTTTGGGTCACTTTCTCAGTCATGCTAAGTGTTCTGCCTATCTGGCTGGCTACTCCCAGGAGGGATTGCCTAGAGGTGTTTCTGTCTTTCATTCACACACATTTTTCTGTGAATATTTTCATGATTTCACCCTGATGAACAAGACTATTTGAGATCCCAGAAAATTCCAGAGGAATGGAAAAATGATTTTTTTGGCCTCTTCTAGTTGTAGCATTCCCTAGAGCTCTTTTCAGTTGCAAAATTGCTTACTCAACACAGCTCCAGTAACCTCAGAGCTAACATTTAAATTACAAATGAGATCTTTTAAACCTGTTTACTGTGCAGAGCACGTTTTCAACACTTGAAAAAGTGTAATTTCAATTGCAACTAAACATACTTAGAGATTTAAGTATGTAAGACTGCTATTTAAAGAATGCTTAGGATTCTGAAAGAGGCCATCAATTAACATCTTACTAGAAATGAGTAAACCAATCTGAACTAAGCAGAATCTGGACTTGAAAATTCAAAAGAACCAGGGTTATTACTAAATTATTTTATGATAAACAGAACCTTTATTTTTGAAAAATATCTATGGAGCAATATGTACACCCAGCTACCTTTCCTACTTCAAACAGTGAGATTCAATCAAGCAAATTGGGGTGTTTTCATAGCTGTGCTTTTTGTTGATCTCACAGTTTTTTGTTCATTTCTTCTCTTTTTTATCATTATTTTGATTGATTTTTTTTTTTAATTTTGCTTTTCAAACTAAAGCCACAAACAAACACCAGTGCCCTTAGATCTATGAGTAATTTAATATGAGCAAACATGGAGACTCTAATTTTTTTTCGTAGTTCATTCACTTAAAATATAAGTTTCAAGTTTAATATCCTTGTGTTTAGTCTTAAGCAATCAAACAGACTGCACACAAAATTGAAAAAAAAAAAAAGAAAAAAAAGACAAAAATAGATGCATATAACAGAGAGAGAGATAGCAGGAATACAGCCTACAGTGCCTTTAACTCCCTCAGAAGGTACAAATAAGATGCTTGTCAAAAGAATTTTCATATTTCTTTTAGGGCTGTCACTGCTGGTCAGCTTGCTCCAAAATGCTGAAAGAAATGTATTTAAACTTGTGGCCCACAGCAATAACAAAGAAACAGTTTTCAATAAAGATTAAACATGTCTTTTAAATATTATTCTATGTGCTGTCTGCTTGGTTCAAAAATCCTAACGTACCTAGATTCTGTCTCCGTTTTTTCATGTTTTATTAAAACTGATATCACAAATACAGTTCTCAGCTGAGTTTTTGCACTGAAGGTGCAAAAGTTAAAAAAAATCTCTTACACAGTGGAATCCCAGATCTATTGGCCATAAAGTATCTATTGCATATATCTTGCACATATAAATAGAAAAATACATGCAATCTTATATTGCATATGCCGAGAAAATATTAAAAGCCTCTCAATTCTTAACACATACTACGTTACTCTTTTTTCTTACATTGGACAAATCCTCCAATATCATTTGAACATACTTTCTTGTGATTTCTGATCTGTCCTTACAATATTTTCAATTTTGGTTTTTGTCACAATGCTTAAGATAAGTGTCTGTGGTCATCTATCTCTTTTCACAGTAATCACACCAGATACCGACTGAATAAGGTTATCAGCTAGCAAGATTTCCTTGCCAAATTGTTTATGTTTATATGATTAAATTAGCCTCACTAGCTATTCTAGTTTGAAATTCAAATGAAAACTTCTGAAGAAGTTGATCTTTTCCAAAATGACCCATAACTTGGATAACTATGGACAAATTGCAGTCTGTTAAAATCTCACTGGTACACTGATGTCTGGATAACACTGCCCGTGTTAATGATATTCTCTTATTCTTCTTTCTTTGTAGTCTTTATTGGAGTGCCCAGATGGAACTCAATTTTGAATTTTTTCTTCTCAGAGAAACAAAATATTACATTTCCCACAGTGAGAGGAGTCCAACAGCACAGATTCAGAACTTTTTGAAATATTGACTTTTTTGAAGTCAAAGAAAAGAAAGGAAAATTTCCTGCTGTTTTGAAATTTGGACATTCTGACAGCAAAAGTGACATTAAAGGTAACCGTTTTAATTCCCTGTCTTTGAAATGTTTGATTCATATTCAAGGCCCTCCACAATCATTTTTTTTTTCCACTGAAATACTATGTTTTGCACACTCTGTGCAGTTTAATCAAAGTCTTGCTGTTTTTAACATTTTTTTTTTACTGTAGTCTGCCACTCTTAACACCTCAGGAGAAAAGTAATATAGCATGCTTGTTTTGGGAACAGTGCTTTTCCGCTTGTTTTGAAATCTGCCCTGTTGTCAGTACATTTTTAACAACAGAATTATTTTGAAGATGGATGAAGGGATGGTTCAAGGAATGACTAACTGAATAAACAGCTTCCTATTCTTGTCCTCCACATCTGCTATTGCTAGAAATGCAATTCCTTGGTAGAAGACAATATGAGCATTTACTTAAATGAAAATTGCAAGATGTAGTCAGGATCCCCCAATAACCATGATTCTCTATCAAAAGCTTAAAATTACTGTTGATTTCAGTAAGTTAGTTGCTAAGACAGATCAGAAAATCCCACAGATCATTTAATTGTGTCTTCCTGATTAGATACCATTAAATAATTTTAACTCTTGCCCCTGAATATTTTTGGTGCATGTAGTTGAAATATAGTAATGAAATCAATGAGGCACAACCAGTATAATTGAATTGAGCATATTCTAAGGAATTACTAATGAGAAATTGAGTCTTTTTTTCACATTAGAAAATCAGCAATGTTTACCCTACATTCAGTGAAGTCAGATATGTAACCCAAATGTCATGACTGATAGGGAAAAAGAGATGACTCAGGGGTTAAAAATTTGGTAAGAAGCCAGCTCTAAATCAGTTTTGAATAACACAGACCATGAACATGTGAAGAACTAAGTCTGTTACTGAGGCCTACATTTTGTTTAGGAACCTTATTTCCTTTGAGAATGTAAGCCTCAAGATCTACATGTACAGAAGTGGGGATAATAGCATTTATCTGCCTGGGAGGGTTAACATGAAGATAAGTACACAGTCTCAGAAACTATGGTAAGAGAAGAGACATGTAAGTACTTGAAGAGAGAATTTTCTCTGGTGGATGAAGACACTGCTTGCTCTTTGTTATTGAATTCTTAGTTACAAGCATCCTTTTTGCTATCACAAACCCTATTTGCATGTATAAAAATGTTCTTTCAGTTTGTTTCCTCAGAAAATCTGCAATGAGTAAGTGTGCTGCGTGTAACCAATAATCCTGTCAATAACTTACAGCTTATGTACAAGGAGGGAAGGAAATATAAGTTATATGGACAATCATAAATGTTTCATTCCCTCCTTGTAAGTTCTTTATTTCAGCCTTACAACAATCTTTTAAAGTTTTAGTTCCATGCAATTATGAGAGCATGTTGGTAATTATAGATAACTCCCATTTAACTTTGCAATGTAAAAGTTAAGGATGTTCACCAAATTTCACTTTGTTAGTAGACTGGAATTTTCATTCTTGCTGATAACCGATTCATGTAATGAAGGATTTCACAGACTTTTCTTGACTTTGAAAGCACATATTTGTTATGAGTCTGCAAAAGAAACAAGACTTAAAAATTATTGATGTTCTACTTGTAAAACTATATTTTCCCCTCCTAAAAATGAGATAATGCTTAAATTAAAATAAAATAACTTTTGAAAAAATAACTATTTAAAAACTTTTATCAAATGTCATTACAGCTTTTGTACCTTTTTCATTAGGGTTATGAATTAAAATAATATTTTACTCTGATTATCTAAAACTTCATTGACGTTAAAACTTTACTGACAGTGACACAAGTACCAAGAAACAGTTCCATGCAAATAATTGAAAAAACTTCCAGGACAATAGAATACCTCATGGATTTCATTCTATTAGAATCCTAGGAACTGCACCTATTATAAGAATTAGTGTTGCTGATATGGTACAAACAGTTTGACACTTTGGGATTTGTTAAATAGGGCTAATGAAGGACTCATTACTTGAGAAGTGTTATATAGGGAATAGAGTATAGTGAAGATTAAAAAAAATCCCACAACAATGATTATGAAAATATTTTGGAACAGAGCCCTCAGAGAATCAATTTGGGTTAGAGCACATTTAATTTTGTACAATAACAAAACCCAAAGCTGTAAATTAATGTTCATCAGTCCCTAAACACATTTTCACTATTTAGCCAAAGTCACCCTGAAAGAATATGTAGCCCCAGTTAGAGCAAATCAGCTCATTTATAGTGAATGAGATTTCAGTAGCTGCAGTGTATAATCCTATTTTGTTAGCTCTCCTCCTCCTTCTAAAGTGCACTTCCTTACAGCACCAGCTTTATTTTTACAAATGATCATTGTCCAGCCAGCTCTAAAATTAAATTTGTAGTAGAAACATCTGGTTCTCAGTTTGTCACTTCCTTTGCTCTGATCTTGTTATTTTCTGAGATTGTTACTGATTTAACCATTTACATGCAAAGCAATGTATAGTCACTTTTTTATTAAAAAAAAAGTAGCATTTTTTGTCTTGTGTACATCTGTGTGTATTCAGAAATAAAGGTGGCAAAAACTAGAGATACATGTCTTGAGTATATATGGAGCTACACATTATAACTCTTCTGCCAGATAATTTTTCAGGGTACAATGCAACAGAAAACAAAAGAAAGCAAAGCAAAGCAAAACAAACAAACAAGCAAGCAAAAAAAAACCCACAAAAACAAAAAAAGAAACCAACACCTATGGCAAATGAGTGATGAAAGTCCAATGCTATATTTGCAAAAATATGTTGCTTCTGTGATCCAAACATTTCTTTCTTCATTTTCTGTGTTTAGCAGTGAATGTCAGGAGCATCTCTGTGCTACATGAGTGCCTAGCTGCCAAAGTGGCCCGCAAGGACTAGAGACATCTGGGCATAGAATTAATCTATGCCAGTTTGTACCAGCTGAAGCCCAGGCCGAGAAAACGTCCTTCCCTTGTGTAGTTTGTTGTGCTCTTCTCCCCTGGAGTACAGTAAAAGGATCTTTCAGCTAAAGTCCTGTGTATCCTCCCTCCACTCCTCTCCACCACCACCCCCCCCCCCACCTCCCCCAAAGGTAAGAAATTCTGGGACATACAAATAGTGTTCTTGAATAAGTGATTAATAGCATCATGTACAAATAGCATTGTGAATACAAGCAGACATATTAGAGAGCAAACTGCTGTATAAACAGCTCTTCAGAGAAGTAACAAAATGGTTTGGATCTGGCATGCATCCTTGCTGCTGCTTTTTGCTAAGCATCACCGAAGTGACACTTGGGTAGTTCCAGGTTATTTCTTAATGAGTGATTTGGTAGAAAAAAAAAGACTAGGAACTCTGTCAAGACCTAACACTGTATTTCAAAATAAAGCAGCACTTAAATCTTAGGTTAACCCCCAAGTATCCAATTACACAGTTTTAAATTTATTTACAAAAATAGTGCTTCAAAAGTATTGAAGAGTTTTGTCTGTTTGTTTGTTTATTATTTTATTGGAATGAAACAAATGCATCAGTGTTTGCAGGCTTACTGTCAGGCCCCAGAGGGAAACCATAGCCGTGATTGTCCCTGCCCAACCATGGGGCTCCACCACCTGCCCAGGGCCCAGCACCCCGTATCAGCCCCAGGCCCGGGTCCTGCCCCAGCAAGTCCACATCAGGGCCAGGCTCCAGCTCCCCACAGACCTGCCTTGCCTGGCCACGGCCCTTGCCATGCCTGCAGGCCCACGGCCCAGCCTTGGCCTGGCCCTGGTCCCAGGGAGGTGCCCAGTGCATCCGGCTGCACCGCAGCTGGTGAGGTGGTGGGACGGGACCTGCCTGCAGGCCTTGGGGCACCCCACGTGGGGATGCTCTGTGGGCTCCTGGCTTCCAATCCCCCAGGGAGCAGATGGCCCTCGCTGCTCCCTGACTTGTATGGTGTGTGGGCTTCAGCTTTCCTTTCCACTGCCAGCATTGCTGAATTCCGCTTAATGCACTGAATCATGACTGCTGTTAAGCTAATCTCTTCTTGAACTTGCGAGAATTTGTATTTACTTTCTCTTGCTGTACAGGTTGCTGTAGACAGCAAGCATGCACGACCAAGTACAGCACATACGTGGATGCTCCACAGCTAAGTGAGCATTCAGGTAATGTCCAAGTGCAAGGGCCACAAGTTGTGTGCTCAATGCAACTGCTTTTGCAGCTGAATTCTATGCATGAGAATTAGTTAGAACACGGACTAAAACAATTATAAGCCTGAACTATTGTCTAAATGTATTATTTATCTTTAGAGATCTATTAATTACACATAGCTATGTAAATTGGTTAATTGGAAATGGAGGTTTACAAAAAGAGACTCCCATCAGTGTCCATATACTCTTACTGGGCTTACAGTGACTGAAAAAATTTATTATCTATTTTATGACAAAAAAAAAAAAAAAAAAAATATGCAAATGTGACTTTCTTTTACTCTGTAACCCTGACACACTGCTCACACTTCTGGCTTCAGTTCTTTAAGTAGACACTGATTCAGGGTTTGATGGTGTTTTCTACCCCTTACTTCAGGGCCAGGTTTGAGAGCAGTGACTGGTACTGCCCCTTTGCTGTGTTCAAGCTAGATGAAAAAACCTTCACAACTCTGTTGAATTATTTCCTACAATTTCCTCTAAGACCTTGTTTCCAAAACTCCTGTTAAAGTCCATCATTTTGTGGCTATACTTTAACAATAGATTTCTTTTACTTTCTGTTTATGTTCCTCTAAAAAAGTTACTTTCCCAAATTGTTGTTCTAGTCTAATAATTCAGAATGTCTCTTCCATGTCTCAGCCCACGGTCTTTTCCATGTTGCTGTTTCCAGGTTCTTACCAAAACATAAAGAAAACATTGTTAATTGTTAATGATCCAAATCCCAAGCCCTAGAGATTTAGAAAAAAAAAGAGGCAAATGCAAAGAAAACAAGTGTATTGAATGTTGAATATTTGATACTGACATTTAGTTACACCTTATGTAGAAGCCATTGAAATACTTTCTTAGTTCTCTGTTCCTTTGCAGCTATCTCCACTAGTCTAACCTGTTTCCTAATATTTTTCTTTCTGAAAAGGGGTTTATTACCTATTATGATCTACCCTCTGTCATGCCTAAAACTTTCTTGAATAATTCCAAACTACAAAAAGAAATTGTTTCTTTAAGAAGGTTGTGTCAAGCTAGAAGACAGTCTTAAAGTTGCCAACACATGTTCTTTGTGTATACATACACATGAATATGTATATGCACCACTGATTTTACAATGTGTAATAATGAAGTGTTAAAAATTCCTGATGGACACAATGAATTCTATTGAATAACACTGAGTCCTTAAACAAAGTAACATTTGCTGTCAGGCAGGTGGAATTTTAAAGCTCCAGTGCTTTTTCTATAATTGCATGTGCGCTCATTAGCATAAAAATGAACCATACTGTGTCACTGTCAGAATGAGCTATTCTGTGGCATCAGAAAACCTCATCTACACATCTATTTATTTCCTGACATTAATATGGAAGAAGCTGTGCAGAATCTTTGTCATAAAAATGAGTATTCTTGTGTTTAAAAACAAACAAACAAACAACCTTTCTTCTCTGCAAAGTATAGAACAATTGTATCAGTGTGATTTAAATTATGATGTACAGGTTTGTGGTATTTTTATCTTCTTTCATTTGTTTGTTACTTAAACCATTTAATCTTAGTCTCTAGTGTCTTACTGTCTCAAAGCCATATGTATCATGTCAAGGATAATGGAAATGTATTTGTGCACTATTTAATATCCAAAGCAGATGCACTATATTATTGGAATGGTAGGCTGCATATAGGTGAAACTGCAGCATTTGAACGGTGTGTAAGATGTGAACAGAGGGAATCATTTGCTTTTGTTGTTGCTGTTTTCTGAGTAAACTTACTTTTGTAAAATTAAGTTTACTTAAAATAAAAATTCTTTCTTAAAAAATATGCAACACTACACAGCCACATTACTTTATCATTACATATGTGAATCTATATTAAAGTAGCATTAAACTATTTTGTTGGAATTCTGTTTGTAGGAGGGCAGAATTTGACTTGCAAAGTAGTAAAACAACTTTTTAAACCAGCTTATTTCATATATCCAAAAATGATCCAATACTTTGAAATTGATTTATGTGGGAAAGACAGCAATTGCAAAAACAACTGTTCTTTTCCTTTGTGAAGGAAAAAGCAAAAAAATGGAATCATACCAGAAAGTAATGTTATGCTTGTGGACAAAACAAAGATCATGCCCAAAGGCAGTGTGGGTGTAAACATTGCTGGTCAGTCTGAGGCATTGGTACGTTTTTTTTAATGCATTGGATAGCTGCTCATGTCAGACAGAAAGTAGCAGTGAATGCAAGGGAACCAGGCTGAAATAAAGCATATTTAAAATCATAGCATATGTAATTTAAGTTAAGAGAATCAATTTGAAAAAAAAAGAACAAAAAAAAATCATTAGGAGAGGTTTTCTTTTTTTCCTGCCACTGCTTCAAGATGTAATCTCAAGATTACTAGAACTGCAAGAAGTCAAGGATTTCATTCCTCCCTTTCCACATTTTGCTAATATCTCATAATTGACAACATTTACAACCAGCTAAAAAATTTTTGCCAGTTAGAGTTGTTGAAATGCATTCTGCCTGCTGAGGTCCCTCAGAGAAGTTGAATGTCAGATGGTGACAGTCACCTAAGGTGTCTATAGCTAAGCTGTGATGCTCAAAATCTTGTTAAGGGTTAAAGGGAAACATATATATGGAACCAAGAATTCATCCTTGACCTAATTACAATGTTGTGACATTACTATATAATGTTCTAATATTAAAGTATTTTTTCTGGTGTTACATCCACACTCCCAAGGACCTTATGAGTCCTTCAGTTTTTCCCAGAAACAGAGGGGTAGGAGAGTGTTGCTGCTGATCACCAGTGTCCCCCAGTTTTTCACCAGGAAGGGTGTGATGCTTGTGGTGGAATCCCTTCCTCCTCTGCCCTGGGGCAGCTTGGGACTGTTCTTATACATTTTCCCATCCCGGCCCGCTGCCAGGGCAGGGGTGGAAGCTGCCCTGCAGCCCCCATGCCCCTGGGGCTGCGTCCCATGCCCCTGGGGCTGCGTCCCCACAGGGATGGCCTGGGGATGGCAGCCCCTTCCCCCCATGGCACTCACAGAGCTGAAGCTCACATGGGCTCTTGTGCGTGTCCATGTTGTTTTCATAGGCAGAGACATCAGGTAGATGTATTGAACTGAGGCATACACGTGCCGATGCCTCTTAAGGCTGAGTGTATAGACTCTGAATTCTGCGGTGGGAAGCCTGAATCTGGTGCTGTAGTGGAAGTCCCTGAGAGAACAGGGTGATAGCAAAAGTCACAAAGATTATAAATACAAACTACAAAAATTCAATTACTGGTCAGTAAAAAGAAACAGTCTTGAACAGTAGGTAGAAACTGATTGTGGGCATAGCGAATAGAGCAAAGTACGATATGCAACATAAGTAAAATATACAATATATTTGGCAAAGGAGATAACAAGAAAGTGTTTATTTATAACCCCCAATTATGCATGTCATTCCTGATCAACTCTGTTATTAAGAACACAGCAGCACCTCTGAGGTAGAGAAAGAACACTAACTTTTCATTTCCTACTCATCACTTTTGACTGTGGAAGACCTGACAATAAGTAAAGTATATTTTTAACATTATAAGTGAATTAAATAAATTAGAAATTTAAAGAGAATTGTGTTTGTTTATTTGTGTTCTGCTCCAGCCTTCTCAAACAAAAAGGTGATTGACACTACATCATTAACTCAGAATAAACTCATGCACAAATCAGATATATGTAATGCCTTCTGTATGTGAAGACATAAGGTTTTAGACTGGATTGATTTAGGGATGAGAAGTTTTAACCTATCAAATGGAGGATATTGTAAGGGAAGACTGGGACAAGTAGAGGTTACTGAAGCTGAGAGGTATATTACTAGGGTAAGTTTCAGCCTGGAAAACAAAACATCTACGACAGAACAATATCCTCAGGCAGCCTCCAGAGTTGAGTAAAAAAAAAAAAAGTGTTGAGATTTTGAACTCTATTGAAACAGCACAGACCTTAAATAACACAAGATTTTGTGAAAGTATGATATGATCCTAGCTGCTTATCATTTGGTTTTATGTGAAGTGGTGGAAATTAAAGTAGTGACATATGCATCATTTACCATGAGCTCTACTCAAGTCACTCTGTAGAACTTTTGCTGCTTCAACATCACCTCACTACAAAACAAGGCTTGTTAAAAAATAAGACTGAGTTTTTTTCTTCTGTTTTGTTTCAAGAGAAAACTAAGTGAACTGAAGGACATCCAGAGACAACGACATCTCTCAGTGTTTTAATATGAAGGCGTTAGACATATTATACTATGAAATATGACAACTGCCTAAATCAGCAAACTTCGCACAATTGATGATACTCTGATACACTCTGTGGAAAAACATATTGGGAGTTCAGTTCTTGAGGATAAAATGGCAAGATCGTATCTAACTAAATGACATCAATAAAGGCTGAATTCAAGGTTTCTCACACGGAGGAAGAACATTCAGAAGATAAAACCTTTTTTTCACTGCAGTTATGTAAGACTAGATATGATTCATTTCTCTCAACTTCTTGATTTGTAAAAAAACAGTGAAGCGGGAGTTTTTATTATGTGAAGCTGTATAGTAGACAAGTTCTTTAGGGTGTTCTTTTATTGTGAAATGATATGACTTACAGGAAAAGATTGACTCACTGATTGGTGCTTCATTCAGAGATAAATATTTCTATGAATAACTTAAATTTTAAATTTTCTGAAGCTTTCCTAGTGGTCAGGACTTTAGTACTGGACCGATAGTTCCATTCATATCAGTGAGCTGAGTACAATTTTAGGACATACAAGAGTTACATCCTTTAGTGTTTCTCACAGTGATAAAGAACTTGTAAAGAAATTTTAGCCTGAAGCCATAAATGTGAAAAAGGGGAAAGAGAACTAGACTTACTGCTAATACCTAAAGCTACTGCACTAATTTGATTTTCCATCTTACTATATGCATTTTGGAAAAGCAGTGCTAATGACAGATCCCTTTTCAATGAAGAGGTTCCTCAACCAGCTAGATACGAAATGGGAAGAGGAGATAAAATGGCCACGTGATGGAGGTGAAATTCAAAAAACTGTAGCTCAAAAAATTTTGATTGGGAATGAAAGCTAATTACCTTCTAATTTTGTACTAAGTAGTGAGTACCCATCTGGCAGTACAAAATACTTTCTTGAAGCTTACTTTTCAAACTAATGTTGGAAACAAACCTTGTCCTTCTCTAAGATGCTTTTAATATCAATAAGATATATTCCAGAATATACACTATTACTAATATTATTTTAAGAGGTATGTTCAAAAACAAGCATATCCTATCCCTTTTCCCATTTCTTCCTGGTTTCATAACTATACTGGACACTAAGAATAAAATGAAAAACAGTAATGAAAAAGTATGAAGAAAGCAACATGGACAATCCCTTTACTAGAGAAGAAAGTTGCATTATGTTACACCGACAAAGCACCATACATAAAAAACAAATAAGCAAACAAGCAAACAAAAGACTCACTGAACAAAGTCAGATACATAAGAATATATTCAGCTATGAGAAATTCTGTGAAATATTCAGAGAGATGAAGCTTCAGTTCTTCCAGTGGTTATTACACATACGTAAAAATATTGCTTTAGGATAAGTAATAGCTAAAATTAAGAATTGTTTAAATTTAAATTTATTTATATTGTAATAGTGTACATAATCCAGCTGAGGATATTGATGCAATTGTTCATGAAACAAAACTAGTCTGACATCATGGTTTAGTATGAAACTTATAACATCCTAAAACTTTGCTATTGTAAAGCCAAGAGGCAAATCAGGGACCTCAGAAATCTATAAAATACAAATAATTCAAACATAGTGTCACAGCTTTGGGGAATGGAGGACTCCGTTTTGTGATGTTACTATGTATATCAGATATAAAGTCTACCTGAAGGAATAAGAATGGGAAGACTGTATCGAATTTACTACTGCTAAATGAAAATATGCTTAAACTTTGCCAGATAAAAAAGTTGATGATACAAACCGGATTACCTACTTTTCTGAAAAGGACTTGTGAGGGCAGTGAGATAACAAAAGGTCTTTCCCTCTAGAAATGTGATGCTAAAACTTCAAAAATGCTCTTAAAGTATAATCCGAATTCGAGTGCTTTGAATTTCAAAGTATGATGATAATCCTCCAAGTTTTTTCTCAAGAAAAAAAAAAGGTCTAATTCCAAATACTCCAATAAAATTCTAGAAATGTCTAGGAAAAAAAAATCAACCCAATGATTCTGCCGAGGTCTTTTTTTCTGAAAGGAAGAAAAAGACAAAAAAAAATTATCCAAGATCTTTTTTTTTTTTTTGTTATATTTTGAGACTTTGAGAAGAATAAGAAATAAGATTATACTTACGTGTATTAAAATCATGTCCATAACAAAGAAAATTCAGTTGCAAAAATTCATGTGGTTTCACAGAACTAATCTGAGTTACATAATCACATGCATTGAATATGACCAGAGTCATTTATATTCTTAAATCTACCTAGTTTTGTAGTTAAATAGGTGGCAAAGAATTTATAATTATTGCCCCTGAAGTAGTATTTTTAGAGTTAAAATTAAAGCAAGTCATTTTCCATGTAGATACCTGCATTTAATGACTGAAGCCAAGAAAGAATGCATTCAGTATCTTGAAAGACATCTTATCATAGTTCACCAGCTTCATTGAATCTTCTCTTTTGGTTGCTGATATATTTTATTCTTTTAAATATATAATTTATTGTAAACTTATGGCTTTTAGACTGTTAAATACCAGGAAGACTTTATTTTCTTTCCTTAAAAACTAGCTTTAACAACTTATATTATTGTAATAGTAAAATTATATCGTAATATAAATGGTATATTGCAATATACTGTATATTAAAATAGAGTTTATTATTACATCAATGACTAGAAAAAAAGAATATGTTGTAAAAAGACTAAAAACATGCAATGGAATAGAATAATTAGATCAGGTTAATCCATTAAGTCTCATGTCTATCTTTACAAGGTAAAATATTTGTGGAAGGTTATGCTACCTATACAACAGATAAAGAAAAAGAAGGAGAAAGAGATTTAGAAACAGACCATTTTCACCTTACATATCTTTGAAGTGCAATCAGAATAGAAACTTATTAGAATATAGGCCAAATCACCTGTTATTGATTTAATTTGCAAAATAAATCTATGAATGAATTTATAAATTCGATTTTGCAATTCATTTACAATATTTACAATAAATAATTATTAAAATGACTAAAATATTTACAATTGATTTATAATTAATTAATTAATTGTTAAAGAGAAAATGGCTTGGCAGCAATGGAATAGGTTATTTTGGTTTGACCAGCTATTATGTATGTGTTCAGGTTTTTTATGAAGAAAGGAATAATTAAACTCTGATGCACATCTTTAGGCCCATGCCTTCTCAGTGAGTCTCCCAGATCACTTTTTTACAGTCAAGAGTTCACTTTTCTATATTTAACAATACTTGTTAATATTATTATAGGTAATTATAATAATAATAACAATAAAATAGCCAACAGCAACCATAACTGTCATATTACTGCAGTATTGCCAAATACACTGGAGGGAAAGGATGCCATCCAGAGGGACCTTGACAGGCTTGAGAGGTGGGCCTGTGCCAACCTCATGCAGTTCAACAAGGCCAAGTGCAAGGTCCTGCACGTGGGTCGGGGCAATCCCAAGAACAAATGGAGGCTGGGCAAAGAATAGATTGAGAGCAGCCCTGAGGAGAAGGGCTTGGGCGTGTTGGTGGATGAGAGTCTCAACATGAGCCAGCAATGTGCACTTGTAGCCCAGAAAGCCAATTATATCCTGAGCCACATCAAATGTAGCGTGACCAGCAGATCGAGGGAGGTGATTCTCCCCCTCTACTCCAATCTTGTGAAACCCCACCTGAAGTTCTGCGTTCAGCTCTGGGGACCCCATCATGAGAAGGACATGGACCTGTTGGAGTGAGTCCAGAGGAGGGTCATGAGGTCATGAGGATGATCAGAGGGCTGGAGCACCTTGTCTATGGAGACAGGCTGAGACAGTTGGGGTTGTTCAGCCTGGAGAAGAGAAGGCTGCAGGGAGACCTTATAGCAGCCTTCCAGTACTTAAAGGGGGCCTACAGGAAAGCTGGAGAGGGACATTTTGTCAGGGAATGTGGTGATAGGATGAGGGGTAGTGGTTTTAAACTGAAAGAGGGTAGATTTAGAGTAGATATTCAGAAGAAATCATTTACTATGAGGGTGGTGAGGCACTAGAACAGGGAAGTTGTGGATGCCCCCTCCCTGGAAATGTTCAAGGCCAGGTTGGATGGGGCTTTGAGCAACCTGTTCTAGTCGAAGGTGTCCCTACCCATGGCAGGGGGGTTGGAACTAGGTGGTCTTTAATGTCCTTTCCAACCCAAACCATTCCATGCTTCTATGACAAAATGTCCCAGCTATGATCAAGTCTTTACTGCCTATATTTTAACACGGATAATGAGAGAAAATTACATGAAGGTTTCATTTTGTTTATATGAGGAACACAAAAGGTAGGATAAAGTGTTCTATCTCTGTTTGGAAAAGGAAGAAATGACTCTCTTCAAAAGGAAAGAAAAAAAAAAACATTGAATTTACACAGGAAATAAATGCTAGAAATTGACCTCAGACATCCTGAGGTATAAGAATGCACTACAAATATGCAGGATTATGAACTGTGTCTTTTTCTCTTAGAACACTTGTATTCAAGTGCTTATACTTAAAAAAATCTTCAAAGCGTATAGATGTATTATTCAGTTTAGCAATGGGAATTATATACACAAAGGCTCTAAAACAGAACATAGTAAGCTCTACTCACAGATGTATCGTATTTTAAAGGTCCTTCTGGATAGTTTATATCAGGTATCAAATTATGGGAAAAAAATGTTGATATCAAAGCTCTTAATTTCAATTAAAGCTACCCTTACTGTTTTTTTTTTTTTTTTTTTTTTTTTTTTTTTTTTTGTGATTCCCAAATTTAGGAAATATTAAAAGTATGTATATTTGGAGATATATTTTTGATAAGTGATAGGATTGATATGTACATAATCCATGTGCCATATGAAGGTAATATTTGTACAGGGAATAAAATTATATATTGAAAAGTGGAGGTTTCTCACATCCTGTTATTTGGAATTTTCATTTTAGTGACACTCTATCTAGATGTATACCTAAATCTGTGGTTAATAGGTTTCTGACAAACTAGAGATTGAAAATTGCCACAGAAGGTTAGTAACAATATCTAAAAATTAACACTGTTAAATGGTATTACACCAGACGCAACCAGTTAACAATGCTTAGTATTCTGTGTAAAAGTCACTGAAGAATGATGTAACTGGTATTAAATGCGGATTGCAACATTCATTCAGACTTTAAAGACAGGCTACACTGATTTTTTCTTGTATCCCTTCCATGAATAAGCAATAATTCTAGTGTTATTATCATGAATATTTCAAAAATTTAGCTAGATGGTTTAAATATATTTTAAACCGTCAGTTACCAGTAAGTACTGTTATATATTAACATTACATCTTGAAGCTCAAAAGCAACAACTCATGGGTGAGTGACCACTCCTTAAAGACATTGAGGACAATTCTGAGTAACAAGTATATTTCAAATTTCTGTGTTTCACCTCTGGGACTGTTTGGTAAACAAACAAAATGTACCCGATGAATTATTTCTTGGGAATTATTTTCTTAACAGGAACTGGAGGAGTGAAATGAGATGTTAATAATAACAATTACTCATTTCCTTTAATGTCTATGATGTGTGAACTATGCTACAAATGAAACATGTCTGTTCATTATCTGGATAACAGAATATAAATTATGTATAAAAAAGAACGAGTTCCTTAATCAACTGCCTACCTTGCCTGTCCTGATAGAAAATACTGACATTCCTACCATGTATCAAACTTCAAAGGGCTTTGCAAACCATAACTCACAAAAAGTAGACATAACTTAGTATATTGATGGTGGCAAAAGTTAAAATATCATTGTATGTGAAAAGGTCTATAGAAATAGAGGCATGTGATTTACAGCCCCTCTCATTAGCAAAAGGGAACAAAGACTCTGTTCAGAACATGAATTTTTCTGCATAACAAAACATAAAAATATGTAATTTAAAAAATAGTAAAATACTGCCTTCTAAAATCATAAAATAAAAACTGCATTACTGACTGTCAGTTTTTAAACACAATCCTACTGAGTTGCAAATGTAAAGTAGGCCCTGTGAGCTATCAAAATAGCCAAAGAAATCAATATATTTGTCAGGAATATTATGGTCTGGGAATTTGAGGGCCACATAAGAATATTTGGGGCTTTTACTATCTCCTAAAGAATAAAAAATCTCTGTGGAATTAAGAGAGTGATGCCTTCTTTAGCTACTGTGATCTCTAGGTGTAGAAGTACCTAATGCTGTAGATTATATCCCTAACAGAACAGAATTGCAGATTTTTCTGTAAGCTGCAGCTCATCCTGAGAAGTACCCTTGCTCTGCCTGTCATGCAGGGGAAAACAGCCTGATCCCAAGCATTGCATCACTTAACAAGATTTGCTGACCGTGTGCCAGCTTTACAACTGACTTTTTTTCCCTATCCTTTATTATGGCCTAACTCATTTCGTGTTCTTAGTATTACACAAAAAAGCTTTCTCAGCACCAGTCACTAATAAGCCGTGGTGTCTCATAACTGTGAGAGACTAAAGGAAAACAAAAGTAAAACGTTTTGGGGAAAGTAGCTTTTCTTCAGTAATGACCTTTTTGAGAAGGAAAATATTAACTGAAGTAAAAATGTCCTTGTTTATTTAACTGGAATTCCTCTTTATAGAAATACCTACAGTGTATTATGGGAACTATAGTTTTAAATTGTGTGCCTCTATTTCTCAGACTTTCTCTGCCATGTTGCATGGCTTTTAGTCAATCAGTGACCCACTGTCACTTGCACATAAAAACTCTCACATTCTTATGAAGTCTTAAAGATTAATTTGAGGGTAAAACAATTTTTCAACATTTTGAGTATCCAAAACCCTAGGATAACCCTCTAACCCCAAGATATAGCACAGTACATACAAATCACAAGATTAAATCTCCTTTGGGAAATGTTACTTTCTTGAGATACAAGAACATATTCTGAAAGAAGTGCAAGGATAAGTGTAAGAAAAGGAAAAAAAAAAAACTTTTTTGTTTTTAAAGAGTTAGGTTTAGTGGCAGTCTTGATGAGAAAAATAAGTGAAGAGCAATCAGTGTGAGGGTAGGCATAATGAAAAAACTACCATATCTCACCTGCTCTCCGTAATCTTCGGAAGAGGGATTGGTCCTCAGCAAATCTTGAAATATAAAACAGATCTTCTGAAACTGAAGCAATATGTCAACTGCTTTCAGCAAGTCAATTTATTAAATAAAATCTATAAATGGGAACTTCAGTGTTTATCTTTTGATCTCATTAGAGAAAATTATATTGCTAATTTAAAAAAAATGAACAAAGACTTCGTAGCAGTAAAAATATTGATTTTTTTTTTTTCTTTGACAAAAAGCTCGCTCACTCACTCCTGTTAATTTGTTCCATCTACAATGTTTAAAGAAAGGTAAGAACTTTTCTGTTGAAATACTGCTCCTTGTAAGAAGTAGCATTTTTAGATGATGCTATGATTTCATTTGGCAAAAGAAATCTTTACAAGACTAATCTGCTTTTGTTGATCTAGATTTCATTTTACAAGAGTTGTCTGTATGTGTGCAGACTTGCTTGAATTACTTTCTTACTGCTGTTTTCTGATATGTTCCCTTGGTCAATACATGCATGTATGTCATCACGAGTTCTCAGTTCCTCAATGATCATGCAATAGCCAGCAGAAGTGCCACATTATTATTAGTTTTACATAAAAGGAAGAATAGTTCCTACAAAGGAACAATGCATTTCTTCAGGTCACCACTGTTATAATGATGGCTAAGCTAATCTATGGTGTATGAAAAGTCAAAAAAAAAAAAAAAAAAAAAGCCACAGTAATCAGTATTGGGGTAATGGGGAAAGAATAAAAGAACAGCATGAGTATATGTGTGTATGTACACATATGAAAAGTTTAAACTGAACTCTGACTAATGTACAATGTTCACAAATACTTAATTTTCTTGTAATGGTGCCTAAGCAATGAGATTTTGAACAGACTTGGCAAAAGTAAATGTAGGATGTCCTAATATTAAGTTATTGTATTCCTCTTCTCTTAAATTGTGTTTTTATTATACTTATGGTATCATCTCTCCTCCCCAGGTAAGCAAATGTTCAATCATGCTGTAACCTTCTTTATTAATATTAGCATAGTGAATTGATAGTGGACTGTTTTGTGTGCTTATGAGGAGGTGCTCCACTGTGCTGGAACCACTTGTACTATGCAAAAGCTGTGCTCCATCAGAACAGGCTTGCATCAGGCTTCGTGTTTCAAACTGATTTTGAAAAGTGCTTGGTTGTGAGATTAAGCAAACTAAGAGAATATCTTGAATCACAGAATAACTGGATTGTTAAAGTTGGAAGGGACTTCTGGAGGTCGTCTGGTCCAACCCACCCTGCTCAAGCAGGGACACCTGGAGCAGGTTGCCCAGTACCATATCCAGACAGCTTTTGAAGATCTCCAAGGAGGGAGACTCCACAGCCTCTCTGGGCAACCTATTCCAGTGCTCCATCACCTGCACAGGAAAGAAGTGCTTCCTGATGTTTAGATGGAACCTCTTCTGTTCCAGCTTGTGCCCATTGCCTCTTGTCCTGGCACTGGGCACCACTGCAAACAGCCTGATTGTCTTCTTTGCACCCTCCCTTCAGGTTTTTACAGACATTGATAAGATCCCCCTGAGCCTCCTCTTCCCATGCTGAAGAGTCCCAGCTCTCTCAGCCTCTCCTCTTAGGAAGGGTGCTCCAATCCCTTGGTCGTCTTGGTAGCCCTCCATTGGACACTTGCCAGTACGTCTAGGTCTGTCTTGTACTGGGGAGCCCAGAGCTGGACACAATACTACAGGTGCAGCCTCACCAATGCTGAGTAACGGGGAAGGATCACATCTCTTGACCGGCTGGTGATACTTTGCCTAATGCAGCCAAGAATACTGTTAGCCTTCTTAATAGCAAGGGCACATTGATGACTTATGTTCAACTTGGTGTCCACCAGGACTCCTAGGTCCTTTTCTGAGGAGCTGCTTTCCAGCTAGGTGACCCCCAGCATGTACTTGTGCCTGGGGTTGTTCCTCCCTAAATGGGAGAGTAGAGCAACTAAAATTCCTATCAAAGCAGTTGAAGTTCCCACAGGGAAAATAGATCATTTTGCATTACCAAGCAATGGACAAGAACTTAATTCTTATTTTGACAATAATTCTTAAATACCTCATGAAACCTGCTTCAATAGATTTCAGTTATTTCAGCTAAAGAAAACTTAAGAATTAACCTATATTGAAGAGCACTGTGTACAATGTAAATATAAAGCATAGATGTGGTATACTTTTAAACAAAAGAGAAGAAAGGAGTGAAAACTATGGAACTGAACGAATTAAGGCTGAAGAATCCATGGAGTGATAGCAATTTCTGATTTAAGATCTAATTATGGCATAGGATATTGAACAAAAACCAAACACAGAAAGTAACCTGGAAAAGAACAGGGAAAAGCAGTTTAGTTCTTGACAAATTGCTTACTGACAAAATATCTAACACATTTTTGCACAGGAATAATCAACAAGGCAGGCTAAAAAGTGCATTTTGCTCAGTATACTATTTCCAGCAGTAGGTAATGGTAGATGCCTATGGAAGAGTACAGGAACACAGAAAGCATATGGTGATACTCACTCAGAGTGCTCTCCCAACCTTCAATAGCTTGAGGCTTTCTGAGTTAGAAATGACATTTTTATATTTAATGAACCTCAGAACCTCAGTGGATTTTCTACATCAACTTATCTCCTTTTGAATTT
This sequence comes from Chauna torquata, assembly GCA_013399475.1. Taxonomy (NCBI): domain Eukaryota; kingdom Metazoa; phylum Chordata; class Aves; order Anseriformes; family Anhimidae; genus Chauna; species Chauna torquata. The sequence continues at coordinate 85,437 of VXAL01007650.1, read as the reverse complement.
AATGTCCACAACATCCTACAGAACTCCACATTTTACTACAACATATTAGACAAACTAATAGGTTTTTTTTTTTTTTTTTTTACATTCTCCAACTACTAGCTCAATCTTCTACTGGAAGAGAATGTGAATAATCGATCCCTGTTTTCTTCTTGTTTGCCAGTGATAATTTTTGAGATCTCTCCCTCTAGTCTTCCTTTGATTATTTCTTTTTCAGGCTTAGACTAGTAGCCTATTTTGTCATTCCTCATACAAAAAACATTCTAACCTTTGATCACCATTGTCACTCTCTCTTGAAAGATTTCCAGATTTGAGCAGATTTGAGATGGGAGAACCAAAGCTACATTCAGCATTCAAGACAGAGATAGAGCTTGATTTTATATAATACTTCTGTTCTCATTTTCCTTTCCTTTCCTTTCCTTTCCTTTCCTTTCCTTTCCTTTCCTTTCCTTTCCTTTCCTTTCCTTTCCTTTCCTTTCCTTT
>VXAL01007650.1:13523-84705 GCA_013399475.1 Chauna torquata | reverse complement strand
TTCCCTTCATAATGAAGACATTTTTAACTAGTGAAAAATAGTAGAATAATACTGCTAAAAGGCATTAGAAACTATAGAAAGAGCTAAAGATGTAAAATAAATTCAAACAAGCATCATATTCACGTAATCATAGCAGCATGATCTAGCAGTCCGTATCAGCAGCCAATAAAAAAACCGGTCATACAGACGCTGGTTTCAAGTTTTCGACACTACCATCAATAATTCTAAGGGCTCATTTATTGAAAAAAGAAGCAAAAATTAAGTTGTCTAAAGACAGCTCTGAGGAGAGTACAATCTTGTATAATAGTCCCTAATGGTACTAGTGGAAAAAGATTGTCACTTATGCATAGCAACTCAATTTTTTTTACATTTGCTACATCCAAAACGTTAATGGGCCACAACTGACTGGTCATCGTTGTGAAACAATTTCTCTACAATTCAGAATTATAGTCTGGGATTCATCTTGCCAAATGTAATGGTCTACATAGTGGCTATTTTTATTTAAGCAAATCACCATAAATTTCATCTATACTTTTTTTCCTGAATTACTTGAGAGGTAGAACACTGGTTGCTGAGGTAATTTGTTCAAAAACCCTCATGTCCTCAGGAGCAGACTAGCCTTCTCCACACCCATTGGTTTGTAGCATAATAGTCTTCTGCTGGATCTTCTGCTGATTCTTGTAAGCCTGAGACACAAATATTATTTGGAAGGTTGTTTTCAGTTGGAAGAGCTTGAAATAACAGGAGAAAATTTCAAAGTCCACCAAAAATATCTTTATTACCTCATACTGTGAAGCAGCATGAAACTGGGCGTTCGAGAGCCAGGAACATCCCTAGATAGTGTTGAAGAATGATCTTGGATGAAGACATCCATACTTGGTATGCATCCATAGCATCTGCCTGAAACCCAATGAAAAAATGCCTAGTGTCCTTCTAAGGGAATTGTTTGACTATCTCCAGAAGAAAACCTGGGAGTAAATTAGCTCGGCCAAGTCTGAAGCAAGACCTTGGAGACAAATGGGGAAAAAGCCAGATTTGTAAGATAGACATTGTCAATTGAAATAAATAGAATTTTAGACAAGCTCCTGATATCAAATAATATCCTAATGTAGTTCCTAATGTGTCAGATGAATTGTTCCCTAAAAGTGGCTATTTGTTTCCTTAACTACGATTTGAGTCTAAGGTGAGTAGCTCAAATGTAATGTCTAAAGCTGAACAAGGTGAATCGCTTCTGTTATTTTTACTTCCTGAACACTATCCTAAGCAATAAATTGGTGATAGAGAAGTTATTATGCCTACTGAAAACAGGACATTGGTATCAGAATTTGTTCTGTATGTTCTGCTTTGAAATGCAAGAATACTCATAGAATCATAGAATCAGAGAATATCCTGAGTTGGAAGGGACCTGCAAGGATCACTGAGTTCACCTCCTGCCTCCACACAGGACCACCCAAAAATCAGACCATATGTCTGAGAGCGTTGTCCAAATGCTTCTTGAACTCCAGAAGGATTGGGTCTTTGACCAGTTTCCTGGGGAGCCTGTTCAGTGCCCGACCACCCTCTCAGTGAAGAACCTTTTCCTAATATCCAACCTGAACTTCCCCTGATGGAACTTCATGCCGTCCCCTCGGGTCCTGTCACTGGTCACCAGAGAGAAGAGATCAGCGCCTGCCCCTCCACCCCCTTTCATGATGACAGTCTCCCCTCAGTCTCCTCTTCTTTAGGCTGAACAAACCAAGAGACCAGCTGCTCCTCATACATCTTGCCCTCTAGACCCTTCACCATCTTCATAGCCTTCCTTTGGACACTTTCTAACAGTTTTATGTCTTTCTTATATTGGGGCACCCAAAACTGCACACAATACTCAAGGTGAGGCTGTGCCAGAACAGACTAAAGTGGGACGATCACTTCCCTCGACTGGCTAGCTACGCTCTGCTTGATGCACCCCAGGATACGGTTGGCCCTCCTGGCTGCCAGGGCACACTATTGACTCGTACTCAACTTGCCATCAACCAGAGCCCCCAGATCCCTTTCTGTGGGGCTGCTCTCCAGCCTCTTGTCCCCTAGTCTGTATGTACAGCCAGGGTCGCCCCTTCCCAGGTACAGAATCCAGCACTTGCTCTTAAACTTCATGTAGTTGGTGATTGCCCTGCCCTCTTAATTTGTCAAGATATCTCTGCAAGGTCTCTCCACCCTCAAAGGAGTCAACAGCTCCTCCCATTTTAGTGTAGCCTGCAAACTTACTTAGTATACCTTTGAGCCCTGCATCCAAGTCATTTATGAAAACATTAAAGAGAACTGGCCCTAAAACGGAGCCCCCACTAGTGACTGGCTGCCAGCCTGATGTAACCCCATTTACTGTAAGCCTTTGAGCCCAACTCATCAGCCAGTTGTTCATTCATTGCATTATGTATTTATCTAGCTGTATGGTGCACCTTTTGTCCAGGATACTGTGAGTGATGACATCAGCCAACTCTTTCAGTACCCTGGGATGTGTTGTGGTTTAACCTGGCAGGCAGCCAAGCACCACACAGCTGCTCACTCACTCCCCACCCACCCCCACAGTGGGATGGGGGAGAGAATCAGAAAAAAAGGTAAAACACATAGGTTGAGATAAAGACAGTTTAATAGGACAGAAAAAAAAAAAAGAAGGGAAAATAATAATTATGATAAAGGAATATACAAAACAAGTGATGCACAATGCAATTGCTCACTACCCGCTACATGATGCCCAGCCAGACCCTGAGCAGGAGTGGCCCCCTCCTGCCCCAGCCGCTCTCCTTCAGTTTCATTGTTCAGCATGATATCATATAGTATGGAATATCCCCTCTGCCTGTTTGGGTCAACTGTCCTGGGAGGGGGTTCTGCCCCCTCCCAGCTTCTCGTGCACCCCCAGCCTCCTCGCTGACAGGGCAGCACGAGAAGCTGAAAAGTCCTTGATTCTGTGTAAGCACTGCTCAGCAACAACTAAAACATCAGTGCGTTATCAGCATCATTCTCATCCTAAACCCAAAACACAGCACCTACCAGCCTCTAGGAAGAAAATTAACTCTGTCTTAGCCAAAACCAGGACAGGATGAATCCCATTGGGCCCCATAGATTTATATGCATCCAGCTGGAGTGGCAAATCCCACACAAGTTTGGAGTTGGCTGGGAGTTTATTGTTCCCACAGCCATGGTCCTCCAACTCAGGGCTCTGGGGGTCCCAGGGCCCATCATCGGTGTTGAAGACAGAGGTGAAGAAGGCATTATATGTCTCTGCTTTGTCTACGTCCCTATTTGTGAGGTGACCATCCTCATCAGTTAATAGACCAATATTATGTTTGGTCCTCCTTTTGCTGTTAGTATATTTTAAAAAGGCCCCACGGTACTGGCCAGCTTCAACTCTAACTGAGCTTTGGCTGCACAAATTTTCTCCCTGCTAAGGTGAACAGCATCTCTGTAGTCCTCTCACATCACCCGACAGTGACCATACACTTTCTTTTTCCATGCAATCTCTAGAAGAAGACCCCTGCTCAGTCAAGTCAGACTTCTGCCCCACCTGCTTAACTTCCAGCATTTTGGAATTGCTTGTTCCTGTGCCCTTATGAGGTGCTACTTAAAAAGTGACCAGCAGTGATGGACCCCAACACCTTAAAAAGCTGTTTCCCAGGGGACCTCACTAATTCCCTGAGGGGCCTGAAGTCTGCTCTCTCTATACCCAGGGTTGAAGTTTTGCTGGCAGTTATCCTCCTATCACCAAAAAGATTTTAAACTCAACTACTTCGTGGTCATTATGGCCAAGACAGCCACCAATCACCACTTCACCCACGAGACCCTCTCTGTTTACAAGCAAAAAAACCAGGAGGGCAGCTTTCCTAGTTGGCTCGCTTAGAACCTGTACCAAGAACTTATCATCAAGGTGTTTTAGGAATTTCCTGGACCTGTTTGTATCAGCTGTGTTGTATTCCCAGTTAATGACAGTTAACTATAATTCCCAGTTAATACTAATAACCTCTATCATGTAACATCTTAACTTTTTGTTGAACAATATTGTAAATGTAATTGTATTGATTTTACTCACACTAGTTATTGTGGTGTTTGTAACAAAGATCAGAAAAAAAAAAAAAAAACCCACACAGAAAAATGACATTATCCCTTAATGGTAAATAATAATCACATCCAATTCTGCCACCACCAGCAGCTAATCTGGAATCACACCAAATTTTCAGCCCAACTAAATGCATATCCTCAAGAGAATAATTGCATTTCTTTTAAGCCCCAGCAGTTGTCCTTAAACCCCTAGGAGGTGAGTTAAGAAAGACACTAGTATAGCCTTTTTGCCAGCAAACCTCACAGACATGCAAAAATCATAGCAGGCTGAGAAGCCAGAACCCAAGCATTTAGTGCTATTGGAAATGTTGAGATTATTGCCTCCTGAATATTATGAGCTGGAAGGATATCTGCAAGACAACGTGATAGCAGCCAGTATCTCAAGCAAAAGGAAGATTTTCAGTAATTTTGTTATAAGTATTTTCAGTTCTTTATTACATTAAAATTGGCTGCTTAAGCATTATTTGTTATATTTGGTTGGAGAAGCTGCACTTTTAGAACCGTTCCATAAGAACAGCCTGAAGTAGGCTGGTTTTTTTCCATAATGATGTATGATATGTTGAGCAGTCACAAAATGAGTGAAATAGACCACTGTCAAACTCCCACACTCTGATTACTGAACAAATGAATTATTACAATGGAAATAATGAGCTGAATGTAGAAGAGGAAAACAGTTTTTAACTCTTTAGATCAAATTTTATTGCTTACCACATTCACTGAAAAAGGTTTTATTGAAAAAAAAAAACCACATTCAGGAACAGAATCTACTCACAAAAATTTAATGAGTAATCTAGGCAAAATCAGTCTTCTCTCTCACTTCGTCCCACTTTCTTCTCCCCAGCAAAAAAACATTCTTGATGATTCTTCAGCTTTTGAGGTAAATTTATCAAAGGCCACACTGTGGAAAATAATGACAACTACATAGTTTCTCAACATTCCTGGATCTGTTACAATATTAATTTGTGCATTGACATGTGTGTGCAATTAATGTCCCTTGATATGCCATGTAGTTAATGAGATTTTGTTATTCACTTTTTACTTTAGATGCAATTTTTCCAATACCTCTCTGTACCTCATTAAATAGACATTTAACAGAACAACAAGAATGTATGTCTAGACTCAGAGAAAAATCATCATAGGCTATAATTCTGTCATTTTAGGCATACAAGCATGGTTCACAATTTGAAAGAAAGAATGTAAGGATGTTATGATAAGAGATACTACCTTAAAAATAAAGAAGACAACAAAAAAACAACAACAACAAAAATAAGTTGAATCAAGGTAATTGTCAAAAAAGAATGTCTCAAACAAGATGTTCCAAATATACCTGAGCTCTGATTGCATGAAGTCAGGGATCAATGCTGAAACCTTGAACTGTGACAGCTTACAGTGGCCACCTCTATGTAAATCTACTGATGTCCAGCTAGGAAGCTGCAATCTCACAGCAAATTAAAAGTCAGTTTTGTTGATTTTTTTGCCATTTTGAGCTCTTATTGGAAAGTAGTTATTTACCCAGAATTCTTAATTAGACATTGTATCTCCTAAATGTCTGAGTTGATGCTGTCAGGACATAACATATTTGCTATTTCATGGTATGTTACTAAATATATTATATTGTAAGCACATTATTCCTTTAACTTTTTGTCTGTTTGTTTAAAAAAAAAACAAAATCCCCTTCCTATTACCGTTTCTACAGAATACCTCACCAAGGTCTTGCAAGCGCTTTAAAAGGTTATTAATGGATATCATGATGCACACCAATTATGCAAGCTAATGTTATAATTGCATAATTGCTCACTGATTGATGAATTTATACTTTATTTGTTTAAGATATGCAGGTAATACAAAAAAAAAAAAAACCCTTAAAAAAAACTGAAAATGACCTTTGTGTGCATCATTATAAGGATGTATTTCTCATGTTCTCATCTTTCTGTTGCAGCTGCATTAAATTGTATGTCTAAGCTTTGCAATCATTTTCTTTCTTCTCTTCTAAAAGTTTTGAATATCTTTATTGTTCTCATTATGAAATACACTGCAAAAAAATCAATGACTGGTGTAAAACCCACATCTGACTTTGATCAAACATACTTCAGACATGGTTCTTTACTTTCTTCTTAAGCAATAACTAAACAATGAATAGCAAATGTTACTTTTATATGCATCAAATATAGAATAATTAGCTGGTCTTGCTACATGACTAAGAGAAGAAGAATATAAAAATAATGTTTCCCCTCAGTGATGTCAAAGGAATGATTCAATCCAGCTGACTGTCTAGGGCTATTTTATCAAGCTAACTGCTTGCTTTCTGTGAAGTTATTTATGCTGGAAAACAGACAGTAACAATTAAATTATTTGATTAAAATTAAAATAGAGAAAACATAGAAGGAATCTTAAGGTAGATTAAGATCCTAAACCTAGGATTTTCAGATGGTAAAGAAATGACTTAGGATAACTCTCAGGTTCATTACCACCATCCCTGGTCTCAGTCAAGAACTGTTAACACAAGAGGATTAGGACAGATTCATTAACAATCTGGTGACACTAAGCTGCTAATTTACATGGTTATATGACATACAATACAAACTTAGCATATTAAAAAGTTATATCCTTAGATGTACACATTGCTTCCTGAGAAAGGGAGAAGAACTTTTTTCTTTGGTAGGTTAATATTTTGCTAAAAGTTTAAAGTAAATGAGAAGCTATGTGCTAGACGAGCAGCAGTTCCAAAGAAGTCAGTAAGGCAGGGGTGTTCTAGGCTGTAGCCAAGAAATCTCTCAAGAAAATGGCACAGCCCTAAATAAGTTGTCTTAATGGTTAATGGTAAAATAAATTTTAATAGTCTGAACTTTCAGAGGCTTTAGCTTGCAACATTTTTTTATGGTTTTGTCTGAAACATTAAAGGGCCCTCTAGTATCAGATATTTTTCTATTGCTACAGGCAGTTTTAGACCATGATCAAGCACTGTTGAATTTTGAAGGAGTTAAAACAACTCAGCCCTTGAAGTCTCTCTACATGAAGAGAGGTTTCTAAATCTTATATCATTTTGTTATCTTGATATTCAAGTTTTTCTTTCTCGTCTGTAAAAAAAAAAAAAAAAGTGGAACATATTCATATCATAGCCACATAGCTAATGTCACTTCCCACTATCTAGTTAATATTTACTTGTAAATCCACTTGTAGAGAGCCCATTTAATGGATGGCAGTGAAACTTCTCCAATCTCAGTTCTATTATGTACAGCCAAATGTAACGTGACTTCTCTGCATCATTATGGTACAGACAACTTTTTTTTTTTCCTTCCTGGAAGTATGTTCTTAAAAATTGAATGTTTGACTGCACCTAATTTCCCAAGTGAAACATTTTGCATAAGTAATCTCAATCATCAATGTTTGCTATTCTAATGGTTGATCTTAAGATAATATATTTTCCTCAATGAAAGTGATAAGAAAGCAATGTTCTTATTTCTATAAAAGAAACAAAGAGCTTCAGTTTTCTTTCAAATCATATATCAGCTCTCACACCTTCAAACTATCTCTATTGGAAATAAATGCAGGATCTCACTTGAAAAAAATCCCGTTAACCAATTAATCTCTACTTAAGTTATATTTTGAAACTTATCTATGTTATTCTATTCATAGTATACAAAACTAACAGCTAAGTATTTTGCACAAATCTATACCCATAACAAGTATTCTACACAAATTGTAAATGTTTTGAAAATAACAAAATACGTACTTTATTTTATAAAATATTTTACTTTTTTTTAATGGTTTTTAATCTATGATACACTCTAGAAATTGAATAATTATATATGTGCAGTTTTAGTCAATATTTCAGTGTCTCATTTAGGATCTCTTTAAAATATTTTTGTGCTTTTTTGTTTGTCTTTAATTCAAACCTATCTGCAATATGAATTGCAAGTTTGCTTTGTTTTAGGATGTATTTATTGAATGTCTTAACACTGTCAGCACATTGGCTTTCCTCTCACTTAGCAGGCAGGCCTATTCCATCCAGTTAACGGTCCTGCTGTTGATGCAACAGCCCGTGAAAGGTGGCTGAATGTAACTGAGTGAGGTGGTGTGCTCCTTCTGACCTCCTCAGCTAAAAGCCCATTATGAAAAGTGCAAGGGCTAAACAGCTCTGACACCTAAGTATCAACTTAAATAGTTCCAAAGGAAAACAGCTTTCCACACATTTAAGATTTTCATACCAATGGATGGTTTCAGTTCCTGAGTGAAACCAGAGCAGAGGCAGGGGATGAAGAGAGCATCTTGATCAAGTGAGCACAAAGGAGATGTATTAGGTAGACTATAGAAACTTCGCTGCTGAAGTTGTGCTCTTTACAAAGCAATCTTGCAATTAGACTGCAAGCTGACATGGTTTTGTACCATGCGTTTCCTCCACATTCAGAGAAAGTTCATGTTAAAAAAAGTGAAGCAGCGTATACTTTGTTTTTCCTTAATATCTGAAAAAACTTTTTAAAAATGCCAATGGTGAAGCAGCAAGATGGGAGAAAATTCAAGACTGCAGGAGATTTTCTTCACTCATCCGCTTATGAAGAGGGAAAAGATATTTCTTGATTAGATAGTAACTGTCCAAACTTGTAGCTACAGAATCAGTCAGAAATGTTTCAAAAATTAGTGAGCTTCTGAAGCTGAAGAAAATGGTGAGCCTATTTTTGTTGCTGTTGTTTAAACCACTCCTGTAAATCACTCAGATTTTGCATCATGAAGATATTGACAAATGACAAAGATGATGGAAGACATGGTAAATCTTTTGCAAGTATCCAGAGATAGAGAGGTTAGGCATACATTTCTGTAGAAGATTTCTGTCATGACTCCGGCATTGCCTGCTGTGCTGCAGGCTTTTTGTATCCTTATTCTGAGATCTTTCATTTCCCCTGGGAACTGTATGGGAACACTAATCTCCTTCATTTCAGAACTGCACTCTAAGACATCTAAAAACTAGTGATGCAGCCCCGACACAGGTGATTTCTGTCTGTATATGACATAGGGTAGTTGTAGACCTGATTTTGATAACTGCACTGGTGTAATACTGTGTCTGAGCTAATGAGCACTCCTGAGAGAACGTAAGTAAAGATGCATTAAATATATGTCCATAATGAAGCCTATTTCAGGGCAAATTAGCATTGTCAAAAGCCTAACGTAATCTTATTATCATTCTTCACGAATGTGAGCAATCATTTTAATCACGTTTTTCTCTACAACCCTGTTAACACATGAATGAGTGGCAAAATAGATGTAGTTTTATCATGTAGATGTATTTTCAAAGGTAACAACTGAAGCATTACACTCATGCCCAACCAGGTTTAATATGGCAAGAACACATATAAAAACACAAAAACCAACAATAATTCAACATTTTTGTCCTAGAACTTCCTCTGTCTGTCATTTCTTTAAGAGTAAGGAGGAAAACCTCTATGCTGACTCTTGTTAACACATACACAGGATATTCAGACATTGTACAAGAAGAACTGGTAGAATTCAGAATTGGATGTAGACTTAAAATGACTCAAAGTTGAACTTTAGATTATAGAGATAGCGTGCGTGAAAGAAAATTCTGGAAAGTAGAAACAGCTGGAAAAACACTGGGAACTGCATTTTGTCCATCTTACATTTAAGTTTGTGCTTGGATAAACACATAACGGTTTCAAAAAGTTGATACAACCTTCAAAAGGTTGTATATTTTTCTCTTTACTCAAGTTTAAGAAACTTTGTTTTAAGATCAATAAATCAAAACATTCAGGAAAAGTTTTTTCTCATGCAAACAGATGCATGAAAATTAATGTCTCACATATCAGCTGTTACTAGTAAGGTGTAAGCTAAGTGTAGTTGTAACACTGAATTTGCAGCTGTCTCTCTGCAAACTTTATGCTTTACCATATGTGCTACTTACTGTGTACACGTGTATGCAGGCATGTGTATTAATACAAACTTACTTTGGGTGAGGAGATTTTCCAAAAATTCAAGAGGAAGGAAAACTCATTCATAGCTATCCATTAAAATGCACTTTCAGCTTCCCATACTAGAAACTCCTAAATGCCCTGACACTTCTGAAGGGAAGTCACAGATCAAAGGCAATGGATGGCAATTTGGGAGACTACCTGCAAGATTCCTACCACAAAGTGAATTTGCAGTGTAACCAGATTTTATAGACACAAATCCAATGACAAGATCCTGTACTTTAATTGAACTCCTGGGACCGTGTTCAAGCAATCATTTTCAGACACTGCTTGCAAGCAGTGACTAGGGGCATGAAATAATATTCATATATATGGATGAAGTTCTCAGAGGTGCAAAAATTCTGCATGAGCAGAGGCATGTTTTTTTGTACCACATCATTGCGTGATGTCAGAAAATAACCTATTCTCACTGAAAAAGAATGACTAACACCTCTGGGAGGACAGCAATCACAAGGGTCAGCTGTGAATCTGAAGAGGACTACCCAGGTAAGCATAGTCATGGAAGAAACCACTAAGTTACTATATCTAACATTATGCTAGAACATCCTATTATTTGCTGCCGAATTCCAGGAACATCGGATATCTACTTGAATGGAGGTAACTGATGTGTAAGATTGTAGTTTGCTCTTTGCTAAGAACGTACATCTATATTAATAGAAAAGGCCTTTGGTGTTGCAACTGTGGTGTGCTCCCACGAATAATTCAGACATACCTGTGTGTGCAGTAATACAAGATTGCATGAAACATATACGTTGAAGAAACTTGGTCCTATGTGTGTTGTGGGTACAGCAGGTATGTTCTTCACAGAACTGTCAATGTTACTGAAAGCAGTAAAAATCATGAACTCTTTTACCTTAGATATTCCATATCAGGCTATTAAAATGAATAACAAAACCTTATGCTGCATCACAAATTCTTGCACAGTTTAGAAATGCTTCTCATTTTCTTGCTGACAAGTCTCTGGAGAGCATTTCTTTCTCTCCTAGTTTCTTCTGAAATCTGCTTTGAATGTTGGCCTATGCTGCTTACATGGCAAAATATCTCGTTACCCTCTAGATTCCCTGAAGACATATTTTTGAAACTAGGAACTTGTGAAAATGCCTCAGTATTGAAGGGTTTTTCAGTCATTTCACATTTAGATATGAAATTCCTGGGAGTCAGATCTTTAACTAATTTTATTAATAAAGTTTTAAGATTGAAAGTATGTTACCATTAAATAATATGGAATAAAAATGCAAAAGGTTAGTATATTCTGTAGCTTTCAAAATTAAAACTAACAAAAAGGATTCTTCCTACCTGCTTCAGCATCCTGGTTTTAAGCTCTGGGATCTCATTTATTACTTCAGAGAAGTCTTCTTTGTCTGGAATATGGGAAAAAATGTATCACCAGATACTAACACTCTGCATTTACTTACTTCCTTGTTAGAAAAATGTTTCTACATTTGTTTCTATAACAACATAGTTGATATCACAGTCAACCCTGTTTCAAAAGTAGGAGAAAGTCTTTTTCCCTTCTTTACTTTTTGACCAACATTTCTATTGTACTTCTTAATTACTATTCTAGCTTCAGGCCTTTGTTTCTGCTACGGTAGTCTCAATATAAACGAGTAGAACTTTCTGTGTCATCTGACAAACAGAAAGCAATCTACTTACTATAAAGATAATGTTTTTTTTTTTTTTTTTCCATGTACATATTGAAATAAAAATACTACAGAGGTTGAAATTGGGAAATGGCATTAACTGAAACACTCTTCAATCCCCTGTACATGTTCTTACTTTCATAAGATATAATCTCACACACAAAGAGCAAGTACAAGCACAATATGTTAAATAAATTCCTAACAATGCTATATGAGGCAGAGTGTGCCCTGAGACAACGTGAAGATTTTTGAATAGCTACATGCATCCTTGGTTCAATTATCGTCATTATATTTGAGACTTTCAGTGGATATCTTTTTAGAGGAAACAGAAATCTAGCGGCACAAACTATCATCGTTTTCTCTCAAAGTTCCTTGAATGTTTCAACCATTCTAATGTCTTGTCAACACTGAAAGGAAAGGTCTTTTTCTGTTTTCCCCTGTCTCTTTAAACTCAGCCTGTCCACTTTTGCAGCCACAGACCTGAGTGAAAACCTATTTCAAGAAATAAGATTTTCATAATTTATGGGTTTTGAAGAAAAAAGCACCATAGACTAACAAGCAAGAAATGCTTCAGCTGTTTTCTACAGAAATACTTTGGAGCACAGATTGTGATGATATTAATTGAACTCTCAGAGGTTCAAAAGTCCATGTCTAAATTGGACAAATTAAACTTAGTGCTGAAATTCACTATTACAGTTTTAAATCCAAGAGCACATATTGGTTTTACCTATCCAGGTACGTGCCAACAAACATGTCAGTAGGAATCAAAAGTTTTGGAAAGAGCTTCTTCCCTCTCTTGAACTATGACTAAGACAGACACTGCTACTCGTGTATCTGCCAGAGTTGATTTCTAAGACAGGAGACTCTAATGGAGTCCAGGAATTATCTTTGGAAAAAGACTTCAGGAGTTATAAAAACTTCTCGTTTCAGTCTGGGAAAGGTCCACAGAAATTTACTTTTTTGGCTTTAAGTAACCCAGTGGGAGAAAATATCTGCCCTCTTTAGGTGTATTGGGTTTACGTGGTAAAGGTTTGATAGCGGGGGGGCACAGGGGTGGCTTCTGTGAACAGACCCCAGAAGCTGCCCCATGTCAGATAAGAGCCAGCTCCAGCTGGCTCCAAAAGGGACCCACCACTGGCCAGACCTGAGCCAGTGAGCGACGCTGGTTGTGCCTCTGGAAGAGCAGAGTTAAGAAAGGGAAAAAAAAACTGCTATGCCACAGCAGCTGGGAGAGAGGAGTGAGAAAATGAGAGAGAAATAGCCCTGCAGACACCAAGGTCAGTGAAGAAGGAGGGCAGGAGGTGCTCCAGGTGCTGGAGCAGAAGTTCCCCTGTGGCCTGTGGTGAGGACCATGGTGGAGCAGGCTGTCCCCCTGCAGCCCATGGTGTACCACAGCGGAGCAGATCTCCAAGCTGCAGCCTGTGGAGGAGCCCACGGTGGAGCAGGTGGATGTGGCCTGAAGGAGGCTGCAGCCCATGGAGAGCCCCTGCAGGAGCAGGCTCCAGGCTGGAGCTGCAGCCCGTGGAGAGGAGCCCACGCAGGAGCAGGTGATCCGGTGGGAGCTGCCACCCATGGGGGACCCATGCTGGAGCAGTTTGCTCCTGAAGGGTGGACCCCGTGGTACGGACCCATATTGGAGCAGCTCTTGAAGAGCTGCAGCCTGTGGGAAGCCCACGCAGGACCTGTTTGGGAAGGATGGCATCCCGTGGGAGGGACCCCACGATGGAGCAGGGGCAGAGAGCGACCATGAAGGAGCGGCAGAGACGAAGCGATATGGACTGACCGCAGCCCCCATTCCCCGTTCCCCTGCACTGCTCGGGGGGAGGAGGTAGAAGAGGGTGGATGGGGGGAAGGTGTTTTTAGTTTGCGTTTAGTTTCTCACTGCTCTAGTCTGCTAGTGGTAGTAATAAATTATATTAATCTCCCTATGCTGAGTCTGTTTTGCCCGTGACGGTAATTGGTGAGCAACCTCCTTGTCCTTATCTCAACCCTTGAGCCTTGTCCATCGTATTTTCTCCCCTTGTTCCTTTGAGAAGGGGGAGTGAGCGAGTGGTTGTGGTGGAGTTCTGCTGCCCAGCAAGGTAAAACCACCACATTAGGGGAGCTATTTAAGTTTTGTATTCATCAGGATCCATACTAACCTTGTTACATATCATTTAAATTCAGATGTGTGCTTAAACACAAGAACAAGCTAACGATGGTTGAAGCCTTTTCACAACATATTTGAAGATGTCTGAAGTTTAGAATTTCTGTTGAGAACATTTATGAAGAGAAGTGAGAAACAAATCTATTAAAAGGAGGTAAAATTACTTAATGGCTTGGGTGTAAAATTTCGTTGTAAGAAAATGATCTAAGTGATGAAAATTATGAAAGGTCCTCAGACTTCTTTAGACATTATGTCTTCTTGCTTATGGTTCTTGCTTCTGATGACTGAAGTAAGTTTTCAGTTTTTAATTCTCCATTCCATGGAAAAGAATATTATTAATCTAAATTAATTTATTCCCAACTCAGCGTTTACTAGGAGAAACTACATTTTTCAAAATGCCTTTGGTTTAATAACTTTGTAGTTTGTAAACAATGACTTCAAGAAACCATTTGCATTTATAAATAGTGAACAATAGTGTTTTAATATATTTTTTAGTTCTTCTGTAGAACTTTGGCTCATTTGCCTGGAAGGTAAACAAACAAGTTTAAGGACGTAAAGTCCTCAAAGCTCTACACAAGCATTTTGGTGGTTTACCTGCTGAAATGTATTATGCAAATACCCACTGATGGCATACACTTGCTACAAGTTAGCTCTTTTTATTTTTCTTTCATGTTTTGAAATTCACTTTAATGTAACACTTGAATGTCTACCTTTATTTCCTCAAGTATCATTTTCCAGAGGGAAATAAATTCTTGGCATTACAGGACAATCAAATAGCAGTGAATAATATTTCCTGTTTTCCCTGGGGCTGTGTCCCCGCAGGGACGGCCTGGGGCTGTCAGCCCCTTCCCCCCATGGCACTCACAGAGCTGAAGCTCAGCCAGGCTGGGCAATGGGCACTTGGCCACGGGGCGCCGGGGGAGCCCAGCTCGGCCCCGCTCGGGCCAAGGGCAGCACACAGCCTGTCACTTTTGTCATTGCTGGTCATCATAGAACATTTACTTGACAGTACATTTCTAGTCTCATGTAAAGTAAAATCACGTGGCAGCACATCACGTGAGACTTTTTTTAAAATAAATTGCACAGAATCTATGAGAAATGAGGTTAAAATTCAGTACATAAGCATGGAAAGGTGTATTTTCAGTATTGGATTCAGCGCAATAATAATTTGAAAATAGACTCACTGAGTAACGGAGCTATATGGAAGCAGTGGTGTTTAAGCATTTTTTGATCCACAGCTTCCGTTTAGCCACTGACTGAAACCTGGATAACACTCTTCTCTAGGCATCGTTTCAGAACATGCTCATTGATCTCTGCCTCTCCTGTCTCTCAAAAAGAATTTTCTTGTTGTGGACTGTGACAGGTGGTAAAACTATTTATTTCATCATTGGTTGTGACTCTCGCAGAATGTTGTATGCATATTTTACATAGGAATCTATTCGAAACAGTGAGATTAAACAGCAGAGAAGAAAGCCTCCTATTTGTCTTGGAACCCTCTGAACAGAGTGGAAGTTCTGCCTAGGGCAAGACATATAAAGCTTCTGGACACGTGAGGCAGCTGAGATGAGAGAGACAACTTCCAGAAAGCTTGCAGAGTGAAGAATGGGAAGAGTCATGAGAAACATGGAAAGAACCTATACAGACAAGTCTTAAAGGAAACAGGAGGAAAAAAAAAAGAAAAAAACACAACTTTTCCTGAGAAGCTCCAAGCACTGTGTACAGTTTGTTCTCATCCAATGTTCTAAGCCAAGCTCCTGCACTAGGAAAAAAGGAAAAATACTTGTTTACAGCTCCTATTTTTAACTGTTTCACCAAGCAGACCAGATTGTTCCCTGTTTCAAAAGTTATCTTAGTTTAATTTGTATTTTAATGAAAACCAGGTTAGGTGTTAAAAGCTCTTCTGTTTTTTTTTTTTGAGTGCTTATTTAAGGAAGTGATAAAGATATACCCACATCAAAACTTTTGGCCAGTTGCAGTCCTGTCACACATTTCATGACAGTTCACATTGCTATCTTCGGCCTTCTTACACAGTGTTTTCCTTTCTTCCTCCTTCTCTCTGCACTGTTTGCTATTCCTAATTATGCCCTGCTCTGATGATTAGAAATAGCTTGTACATATTTGCAGTGCTTAGAAGTCATACCCAGCAGCATACTTCTCCTAATAATATTTAAGATACTTGAAGTGTTACTTTGATCAAGTTATTTTCCTTAACCAAAAATTTTTTTTCACTATGCCACTTTATTTTAAAACATTTCAAATAATTCAATTTGTCTGTTTAAGGAGGCTCATTTAAAGTAGCTGCCCGTTATGCAAATAAGTTCAGTGATACTGATATGGATGCATCTTATAATTTAAGCTTCAATAATTTTGCCTTAAACATATTGATAACTTTTTCTGCCTAAATATATTGCACATTGCCTACAACAAGAAGAAAGATGTATAAAGCTTTTAAGAGCTGTACATGCTACTATTTATGTTTCAGACAACCTCTAAAGTCAAAGTAGTAACATAAGATTAAAACCTCTGCTTTTATGAGAAGTAATTAAATGGATTCTATTTCTATGTGTTTGTTT
Source organism: Chauna torquata (assembly GCA_013399475.1). NCBI lineage: Eukaryota > Metazoa > Chordata > Aves > Anseriformes > Anhimidae > Chauna > Chauna torquata. Next base: position 68,273 of record VXAL01007650.1, on the reverse strand, counting down.
GTTATTATCTATTTCTACTGTTATCATCAAGAACATATTCAAACTCACATTTCTGTTACCTATACATCAACAGAATGACAAACTGGAATCATAGTCCTTCAGTCAAAACCGTTTACTGTGCTTCATGAGAGCAACATTGTAGAAGTGAAAATAAGTGATGGAACAAGTCAGGAGTTTTTCTGTTCTGTCTCTTACAATCCTGCTTAGTGTAACCCACTAAAGGACTGGCACAGCTGGAGTACCTGTGCTGGCTCACTACTTTTCTTTAATCATATTCTGTTCAGGAGGTAGCTGAAAGTTTTTGTTGTTGTTGTTATATTTTTGTTGCCTTTTTTTTTTTNTTTTTTTTTTTTTTTGTCTCCCCTCAAGCCTTTGGCATCACCTGGCAGATTCAGGCTGAAAAAAATTTTATGCTTCCCTCATCTATTAGATAGTTTGGGAAAATATGTTCTGATTCTTCAGAGCATGATTTTTATTTTTCACTGCAGAGACTTGTATAAATGATTCTTGAATTACTTAAGCTCAACACAGTTTAGGAGCACTCCAGTTTTAAGTGCTTTACAGAAAGGTAAAACATTTATTTCCTGTTTTCAAAATGTGAAAGTTTTAATTTTTCACAACTGAATCACAATGAATGAAGAGTCTGGAACCATATTTCAAGACTTCAAGAATACACTTCACACTTGCTGTTCTAAAAAGAGTTATCTATCAGATTGACTTCCTACTGCCTCCAGAACATCAGAAAAAGCTATGTCTAATGACCAGAAAAAAATTCTTTGGAGCTACTCTCCACACACCTAGGTAGAGCCTATAAGAAAGTTTTGGGCAGGCTACCAAGGTCTTAGATCCATGATGGCTACGTGCTGATACTCTTCTATGAGGTCCCAGCATGATAAAATACCACACAAATACAGCAAAGAACAAGTCTCCAGAATTTTATAAGCACTGTTGACACTGATGATTATAAGACTGAACATTTCTGTCACCGACATTACTAACTTAAGCAGTTCTTGCTTTCCTGTTTGCTTATTTATGTCCTTGTGTCTTCCTGTCACCGGTAGTGACAAATCACAGTTCAACCAAGCAAAGCGATCTATCATATATATAAATTACATATAGACATCTTGTGCAAATTAAGGCATAGACGAATTCCATCACTTATGGCAGCAGGCAGGCTTTTGTCTGTCCAACATTCTGCAATAACAAGTTGCTGCTTCCTTTTATTATTACTTTTTTTTTCTAAATTAAATCAATAATGGTATGGCAGTGGCCTCCTGCAATCATCTTGTTTGACTGATAGTACTCAGGAAGGTGGAAGACAATGACTTGAAAACTCTGCCTTGAGGAACTGGAATGGGATGTGCAAACGTATGATCTGAAGATATTAACATGCCTTTATCAACTATATTGAAACTTTGAGGCTTTTTCCCCTGGGATGTTGTTCACACGATACCTTCTGTAGTTCATCATGTCTCACTTTGCAGTGTACAGACACTGTGCATCAAGGAGGAACAATGGTACTTTCCACAGTTCTCATTTCTGGAAATGCATACATGCAGGTGACAGAGTGTGAGCTGCTGGCATCTGTGTTATCTCACCTGTATATCCATGCTCACGGATTTCCTAGTGAGCACCTTCTCACATAGGCACCCATACAGATTTCAGGTTCAAGTAATTTTGAAATGCGTGCTCTCCAGAATACCAGATATCAGTTTGAATACAAATCCTGCACTGTTTTGCCTCATCTAGAAATTACACCTCAGATCCAGTAGGATTTATTCCCCATTATCTTTCTGCACTTGGTTCCTCAGCAACACGGACATGCGGCAATACTCCTGAGCCTGGAAGATTTGGGATGAAGAAACACTTTTTAAAGTGTAGTCCATTCAACCAATAGAGACCTTCTCACAAACATCTATGGATATCTTCATCATGAATGCACAAGTGCCTGAGATTACCTGTGAAGCCCTAGGAAACAGCTTTTGACTCATTAAGCCATAATAAAGTATCACCACACATACATCTTGTGCTACTGTATTGGGAGAGACAGGTGTCATACTAATTCTGTGGACCTATTCAGATACACACAGTACTGGATTCTATAAACTTACAACCAGGATGGCAGTCATGTTTAGAAAAGGCCTACCACAAAGAAATTTGAGCCGTATATCATGAAACAGGATGAGCTTGTTTTAAATCTAGAGGTTACCCTAAGCTTAACAGCATGCAAAACTGAGGTCGAAGCAATAGATGGAAAAACAGTATTACACCCTAAATCTATTCTTTTCACCAATTATTTTGTGTAGAAGAACATGCTTTTAAATCTTGAACTTTCTTCTTCTTTTTTTTTTTTTAATAATGATTATACAGAACTCTGTATTTTGTTCTTTAAAATATTTATATAGGATGTGTGTATCCAAAATTACTTATCAGAAGAAGCATGCACTTCTGTTTATTTGATATCTTGCCTGATGTAAATACTCAGAAAATTGCTGTTTCAACATTTATGTTTATTTCATCTATACTCTTCTTATTTTGACATCACAATGAAGACCTTACTTAATCGAGTTAATTTTTTTTTTTTTTTTTTACCTTCTTCTGGACACATTTAAAAGAAATCAATAACAGAATATAAAATAGAAAGAGCATGCTCCCAAACCACAATCATTTTGTGATGAAAAAAAAGCATGACTGAAAAATCTAAGCTTACTGAAGTATTAATAAATTTACATGGCTCTGCATAAGGAGACCAATGTTTTTTCAAGAGTACTAAAATCTTTAACACAGATTTGCAAGATTTCTTTTTTCACATGAATATTCCTTCAATCCACATACAAAGTTGCACGATTGAGACTCCATATTTATGATATACCTGTCTGCTTTCAATAGGAGAGAAGAATCATTACATAATATTCCAGAGGCTCATCTAAGAAGATCTAACACTACGTGGCATTGTAACTTAATGTTCTTTACACAGAAAACCATCCCTCTGAGGGAAAGGATGGCAGAGAGATAAGGGTGTCAGCTGAAGTTAACAAGACTACTCAGAAGACTAAAATGTCTTCAGTAGCTTGATAAATTGAGACCATAGCATTTTTTAATTTAAACCAACTATAGCAAAGAAATTTCCCTGAGGTACAACTATGCAGTGATCTGACTTATGCAATCTGCTACCTTGTGATATTCTCTTGGTTGCCAAGCAGCCAAGAATGAATACAAAAATAAAACTTCAGAAAAAAAAAAAAAAGTTGAAATGTTGAATTAAGCTAAAAGATCTTAAATAGGTACTGAAAGAGGCATACTACTATATATTGCCAGGCAACTTCACCTCCCACTTAGTTTAGTATAAAGCAGAGAGAAACATAATGTGGAGTTCTGTAAAATAAGACAAGTATTTGAGAAAGGCATATTTTTTCTCCTTTTTGATGTAATCATATATAGGTTACACAGTAAAATAAAAATGATGCTTTCTGTTGTCTTGAATATGGTAGCAATCCAACTTTAGTCCCTCACAAGTTCTTCTTAGCTATGTTTTTTCTTCAGGACCCCATCTCTTGCAACATACTTGGCTGTTCCTACTTTATTTCTCTTGCTGTTATAGAAGAATAAGTTCTGGAAGAGAAATAATTATTGTCCATACTTTGAAATTTATTTTTAATTGTTTTAAATCTTGTCTTCAGTGTGTACTCGAAGAGTTACTTAGTCTTCCTTTCTTTTAAATCCCAATTTCAAGGAAAATAGCAGAGGTCAAATATCTGCACAGCTTCCAGCTACAGTAAGAGATTGTTAGAGTACTAACTGTTGTAACTGCTCTTGTTGAATCTACCCTCTGTAGATGCAAATGTTATAATTGGGAAAACCAGCATTAAACCTGTTGGGAAGAAAAAAAAAAAGGAATCTTCTGACAGAAGCGCTGACTAGAACTGCTATTCTATATTGAACAAGTAATAATTCAATTGTAAGTGGTATGTTTTCACAAAGGGGTTTTGTTCATTCTGTGTTTATTTGCTATGAATGTATTATATCTATATAGATATATAGATATCTATATACAGATATATATCTCACAGAAATGCAAAAGAGCTCCAAATAATGGCAAGGTCGTACTAGGTGCTTCTCAGTCACAGAATAAATTCTCCTGTTAACTGCTTGTATTTCAGTACAGATATTTAAAGAGCCTTTTTCCCTTCAGACTCAGCTTTTCATAAAACACGTTCAAATTTTCTGTCTGTTTAGCGGCTTAGTAAAACAAAATCAAACCAATATGATACCTCAGACAAACACAGCTGAGATGGGCAAAAGCTCACTTTCAGCTAGTCCAGCCACACCAGAATTTGCTACCCTCTCAGATGTCTGAATGTATACATGAATATGGTCCATGCTAATCCATTTCCATCAGAGTGAGTCAAGTTGGAACATATTATCACTAGAAGTGCTGAAAGTTGAATTGGTTCATTTTAACAGAAGTGAAATAGGAATGTCTACACCTGAAGGTTGAGAGGAGGAAAGGCAGCTTTCAGCCCAAAGGTGCTGAGGAGTAGCTGAGAAGAAATCTCTTCAACTGGCTGAGCTGTACCTGGAAAAAACACGACTGCAGCTGTAATAAAAGATATCTAATGAATTAAGACTTCCTGAGTCCTAGCACAGAGTATTAACCAAAAAAGCCAAATTGCTTCCTTTTGTACACTATATTAAAACATGTTAATATATATCTAGGTTCTAATAACAGACATCTTTCTGAACAATGAATAATTTTAAAGCAATTTGTTCCTCTGAATTCTTTTTTTTTTAATCAGTTTAGTGCTATGTAAATTAGATGCTATGGTAGAAGTTCATTCTTTCTGCTGCTTTCTTCTGTTTCTTCTAATAGTGCTCCTAGTCAGAAAAAAAATGCAATCCATTTGAGATGAGAAGCTTTTCTTCCTTATTAACATGGGAACATTTATGTTCTAATTTCTTTTCCACCATCACAAGCTATTAAAGCTTCTACTGTACTTTATGCCAAAATAAAATAAAGTTGCAAATTCAAACATTTAAATAATGTTTTCGTGCAATTAGAGATGTGCTGAGCATTTCAAAACAAAAACAAGCCAGAGCCATCCATATTCTGTGCCAAGACCATTTGAAAACAATCTGCCTTTATAAAAACAGGTTGGAAAACACTATTTTCAAGAATAAAAAGCAATTACTTTAAGAAGCCAGTGAGATTTGGGTTTTGATGTCTGCTGCTGAAATCTCTAGCAGTTAATGAGTCACATCACTTTGCTTCAGTCACCTTGCCTTGACTGACACAACACAAGCCACTAAACAGTCAGGAAATTTGAATGTGTTTTACGAAAGGCTGAGTCTGAAGGGGAAAAGGCTCTTTAAATGTCTGTACTGAAAAACAAATTGTGTTCAGGAATTTAGGGACTTTCTTGGTAGTGTCAAGAGTTGGAATGTATATTCTTTACCCTGGTATTGGAACAGTTTATTTTTCCTAAAATTGCATATTTGGTATTCCATAGATCTGGATAAACACATAGTCAATAAACATCTCTGCAGGCAGTAGGACTGTCACCTCCTGAACAGTATAGACGTTTTCAGCTTTTGGCAATATGCATCTTTAACTGCCTGTTCTTTCTCTTTTAATTTCACCCAGCAGAAGGAAGATTAAAAAGATACAGACATTGGCAATAAGCACCATACTAACTGTAGAGACTTTAAATTTAAAATGCAGCATAATCTTAAACCATTAAGGATCTCTGCAACAGGAAGCCAAAAATAAGCTTGACCTTCCACAAGCCAAAGCTGTTCTGGAAATAGAGGATAGTATTTGTTGCGGCAACAGGACTGGTGAGTAACCCTTCACTTTCTTGACAAGGTAGTCACCATTCTAAATCTGAGAAAACAAAATTCTTACATACGATTTTGATGAACATGTTTAGAAAATTTGTGCATCTGTAGTATGCCCAGGAGCTTCCAGATACTTTGTAGATCTATGTGGCAAATAGGAACTTATTACTCCCCCTGTGCACTGTCCCATCCACTCCCCGCACCCCACCCCGGGCCCAAACTAAGATGAATCATGTTTAGATTTTTCTTTCATTTCAAGTAGTCCATACTCAAACTTCACATTTAAATTTATTTCATCTTTGATTTTGTTGATCATATTAGGTGATCCTGTTTATTTACATGTGAGTTCATTGTAACAATGTGTCATAAGACAGAGGTATAAGCACATGCTCATAATTTGGGTATTAAATAGCTAGATCAGCATACAAGTAATGAGAAAAAAAGCCATGTTTAGTTATATATTTTGTGCTACAAACATTGAAAACAGCCAAGTTTTCACAAAGCATTTTCTGAATTACAGGTAAACAAGAATGAGGAATGGTATTTCATTCGCAATGAAACACCCTATTATTTAATGTTTTCTTATTTTTCTGTTAATGAAAAGGAAATTTCGGTATCTCTTTTCTCAGTATCTCGTTCAGAAACTCAGTATCTCAACATTCTGTCAATCAATTGAAAATCTTTATTTTCACTACTTTAGTGCGTCTTTTAAAGAAAATAGTACCACGAACCATACTTAAAATACTCCTTTCTTTTTTCATAAAGGAAGAGAGAAATTGTAATAATTACTTTCATATAATTTTCTATAATACAAAGCAGCTATGTTAATTTGAAAGAGCCCCATTGCTGCACCAAAGTACAAAATACCTTGAGATGTTTTAGTGAAGTTATTTTGCATAAAAATACCAGGTTTTAGAAGTCAAAATTAAGTTACATTTCAGATTAAATTGAGAAACTAATGAATTCCTACAGGTAAATATGATGATTTTTTTTTTAAACCACAAAAATAAGTCTTCAAAATAGTTTACTTATTCGTTCAATCTTTTCCCATGTTTGTGCCGGAGGCGTTGTGAACTGAGAGAAAAATCAGAATGGTTTGGGTTGGAAGGGACCTTAAAGATCACCTAGTTCCAACCCCCTGCCATGGACAGGGATGCCACCCACTAGACCAGGTTGCTCAGGGCCCCATCCAACCTGGGTTGAACACTGCCAGGCATGGGGCATCCACAACTTCTCTGGGCAACCTGTTCCAGTGCCTCACCACCCTCATAGTAAATGATTTCTTCTGAATATCTACTCTAAATCTACCCTCTTTCAGGTTAAGGACATGACCCCTTGTCCTATCACCACACTCCCTGACAAAGAGTCCTTCTCTAGCTTTCCTGTAGGCGCCATTTAGGTACTGGAAGGCTGCTATAAGGTCTCCCTGCAGCCTTCTCTTCTCCAGGCTGAACAACCCCAGCTCTCTCAGCCTGTCTCCACAGGGGATGTGCTCCAGCCCTCTGATCTTCATGGCCCTCCTTTGGACTCACTCCAACAGGTCCATGTCCTTCTTATGTTGGGGGCCCCAGAGCTGAACGCAGAACTTCAGGTGGGGTTTCACAAGATTGGAGTAGAGGGGGAGAATCACCTCCCTCGATCTGCTGGTCACGCTACATTTGATGTGGCTCAGGATATAATTGGCTTTCTGGGCTACAAGTGCACATTGCTGGCTCATGTTGAGACTCTCATCCACCAACACGCCCAAGCCCTTCTCCTCAGGGCTGCTCTCAATCTATTCTTTGCCCAGCCTCCATTTGTTCTTGGGATTACCCCGACCCACGTGCAGGACCTTGCACTTGGCTACATCTCAAGTAAATGCAGAGAAAGTTATTTGCAGTCAAATATAATACTGTTTTTCTCTCACAAATCGCTATTTTATCATAGAATATACTCAGTATTTCCAGTTTCTTTCAGAATAGTATAGAGAAAGATACATCTATACAGCTACATAATTAGCAATACATTACAGCACATGAACATGTGTCTCAATCACAGGCTGATCAGGGGCTTAGCAAACTTAAAGTGACCGGCAGTTTTTAATTCAATTTATATCCTAAAACAGGAAACTGTGTTTATTCTGAAATGATTACAGTAATACCATAACTTGCAGGTTATGATATTAAGCAATATCAGTATGTGTGAATAACAAAATCTAATTCAAAAAAGAAATAAAGGCCATACTCAAAAGTGACTAAAATTAGGTACAGTGAATGAGCAAAGCTTTATTTTATGCTTAAAAGCATTGAATCATAACGCTCAAGAGTGGCTTGGAGCTACAGTTGTTCCAAACTATGTTTTGCAAAGATACATACAAGCATTAGAAAAAAAAAAAAACCAACACAGATCCTTAAAAAGTACAGGCCTATTTACCACTGCTTCTACCTCACAAGGTTGTGTGTTTTTGTGAAGTATTAACTTCTAGCAAATTTTATCTGTATAACACTGCTGATTTAAGAAAATGTCCACGAAATCAAGAAACAAAATAAAGGGCATAGGCAACTTTTAATCATAGTTAAAGTCCAAGAACAAAAGTTGTAAATTACGAATAGTACAAAACTGCTTTTGTACACACTTGAATGAGTTTTATTCCCTTGAAAAGGAACAAAAGGGGTAAAAAAGAAGCTGAAGATGTGTTGTACTGCTGTTATCACCAGCTGCACACATTATTGTTTGTCATGGAAGTTAAGACTTTAACAGTGAAGCGGCAATGATTGTATCTTGCTATCCTGGAGTATCAAGACTTTTTTTTTTTTTTTTTAAAATAGCAAGGGATCAGTCCGCAGCCCAATTTGTATGAACATCAGTAGAATATAAATAGCTTACCCCAGGACAACTCATACTGAAATTGTGATTCAGAAGTTGACAGAGAATATCTTGAGTTGATTCAAAGGACTAAGATGTAGAATTGTGTATTTACATATGCAGAGTTTCATAACATTTTTGTCTACTATAAATTCAACTCCCATTATAACTCAGGCACTAGAATTTGATACGCTTTAAGAAAGTGCCACATTTTCATAAATAGTTAATATCTATAAAACATTAAGAAGTCTTTTATAGTTCTGTTTTGTAGGACATATCTTTAGTCTGTATTCTGAGGAAGATGACCTGCTTGAGATAGCACTTCATTTTTGGCAAATGGAAGGAACGGAAAGTGCTCTGCCACTGACGTGAATATGTCCTACCACATCTGAGAAAGAGTCAGGGCACCACTCTGTAAACAATATGCTACTGTTTTGACATTTCAGGTTTTTGTAAGTACTACTGAAAATTTTGTATTGAAAAAGGAAATAACACTTGAATAATAATGAAATATGCATTTGAGAATTTAGGATAAAATGATTACAACTTCAATGATGTAAAGTTTGATTCCGTAATTTTTAAGTTCATTGTTAGATGACTCATTTTACACGTTACAATGATTCTTAAAATATGCTCGAGCTACTCATTCTGATTCTCAAATTCAGTTCATGTGTAATAATGTTTACTTGCAAATCTGTAATAGTATTCTTACCTTGAAAGTTATCTTAAGGTAATGATTTAATAGGGCTGCAGTTAATTATTTGATTTACTGTATTCTGGTTCCTATGTCCTGTGAAATCCAGCATTATATTGCAGCATTATTTAAAATGCACAGATTTGCACTTTGGTGTTCAAGAAGGTATTCAAAACAGCAAACGAATAGCTGTCAAACACTCTGGGCTGACGATGATACATTTTGATAAGATTCATGTTATTTGTGGCCTGGCAGCTTTACTCAGACATTCAGATTCACCTACTTAAAAGATGAATCACAGATTATAAAAATACAGTATGCTGAAAGGAACATCTATTCCAGTGAGACAGATAGCTCTTGATTCTGAACTTGATTCAGAACTTGAACAATGTTCTGACAGCATCCTAGACAGACTACATATTCTGAACTGTGGCTGAGTAAAAATTGAGGACTTATTCAACTTCACTGCTCTCTAAATATATTCACTATTCTATCTGCTTGCTTTACTGGCAGATCTCTAGATTGTGTCACATCCTGTGCATTCTCAACAGGCTTGTTTAAAAGTTTCTAATTAGGTGCTCCTGTGAAGTCCCAAAGCAAGAGGATCATACAAATGTCAGAACAGATAATATGAAGGCAGTCTTATACAGGTCAGAGGCCAGAAGTTGGCCTGCTGAATCTCATGATCTTGGTAGTGTTTTGTTTAAGGAAACTCCTGGTTTGATTTTCAGATTTTAGGGTTGAATTTGCACAACTGGCAGGTGGAAAATGTTCTGAACTGAGAGTGCTACCTGTAGTTATGGAAAAGATGCATAGGAAATTTATGTTGGCAGATAGTAATAGGACAAGGGGGAAATGTTTTTAAACTAGAAGAGAGGGGATTTAGATTAGATTTTAGGAGGAAATTCTTCACTCAGAGGGTGTTGAGGCACTGGAACAGGTTGCCAGAGAAGCTGTGGATGCCCCATGCCTGGAGCTGTTCAAGGCCAGGTTAGATGGGGCCCTGAGCAACCTGGTCTAGTGGGTGGCATCCCTGCCCAAGGCAGGGGGGTGGAACTAGGTGATCTTTAAGGTCCCTTCCAACTCAAGCCATTCTGTGGTTCTATGATTCTATGAAACCAAGTTCTGTGCATCTCAGGAAAGCAACACTATAGTTTAAAGCCTCTAAGTTAAGAAAGTTGCCTCAGAAACAAGAGAAAGCTACATGAAAAGTGATACCTCTAGGGTAGAGCCAACCTCTGCCTGCCATGCACAGGAGAGGAATTCAGTGTCTAGGTCTTTAAATATTACCATGGATGTGGAAGAGTAAGAAGTGTGGCTACACCTGTACTGATATGAAAGTAGTGCCATAAGACTGTTCAAAATTTGAGATCCTCTCATTTACAAAGAGCCTCAGAGATGCCATGCAAACAGTTTGGCAGAGTAGTGATAGACTACTCTCCAGACTAAGATGCTATATAAAGTATACTAGGGAATACTTTTGGTACAGGCAGAGGCTTATTGCTGCAGCTGGTACAATTTATTTTTAAATAGCTCCAATATTTGGACTCTGGATGCTTCTATATGCATAGCCTAAAACCATTGCTATAGTTATTAACTAGGAAAGTAAATGCTAGCGTGTAATATCTTCCCCCCCTAAGTTGTGGTGACTAGAAGGAAAACACTCACAATCAACCAACAATAAATATAAAATATTATGCTGAATGTTGATCTAAACTTAGTAAGTTGGTATACTAAACCTCCTAAGGAAAAAAGATTATATTTCAAGAAATTGGAGTGAAATTTAACTGCTTTTTAGATTAATTACCCAGGATACAAAATAATAACTTTCAATTGCTACATTATTTCAGAATATTAGCTTGAACCAGCTTCAAATGACCAGCCAATACTTATTGGCCCCTCTAGATGGGGTCTATCTCAGCCTCTCTACCCTGAGTTTTCCACTTTACTGAAGGCAACAAAAGATTCATAGACAACGTTATCTATGGAGTTGGTTTTCTAAGCAGTTATGAAGATACCTAGTAACAGTTTAATGATGCTTTTTTCATTTTCCTTATCAGAGTTTGTCATGAGATAAGATCCTTAAAGATCATGTTTCTCTCTGCTCACCTATCTGTTCACACTCACAGAAGGAAGTTAAGTTGATTTGGTATAATTTGTTCCTGATAAATCTAAAGCATCTGTTATTCATCTTCTTATCTCCTAAATGCTCACAGAGAGCTTTGTTGTTTCTGTTTTCAAAAGAGCTACATTGCTGGACAATAATTCTCTGTTCCCTTCCCCCACTGTTTTTAAGGTATGAACTAAGTGTGCTTTTCTGTAACATCATGGAACTCCACCTATCTTTCGTACATTTTAAAAGGCTATGTCAATATCAGCAAGACAACAATACACTACATTATCAGTTTAGGCCATGCACTGCAATTGGATTGAATCTGCAGAAGAAGCAATTGAATCTGCGACACTAACACCCACAACACAAGTTATAAATCTTGGCAGGGTTTGGACTGTCTTCTTGGCCTATAATCTGAAAGTCCAGGAGGGTATCAGGAGCACTTTTTGGAGTACACATTTCTGTTTAGTTCTGTTTGAAAGGAATCCACTTCACTTTCTCTAAGATCATTATGCCGTCTGTGCCAAACCACAGTTTTTGGGTGACAGGGATATTCAGCTCTAAAGCCCACTCCTGATCTGAGCTACTATAGTAATGTAGATGTAGCCATATTCTAAATATCCACTTGATCTGGGCCGTTTTTTATTTGAAGTTGTCTGCTTTGCTGCATGCAAAAATCATTTCTAGTTAAAGCTAGGGTTGTTGAGAATATCTATAAATAAGTTTTGTACATTCGGTATGTTCTAAAAAAGTAATAAATCACATTGCCATGCATGTAGTTAGACTTATATGCAACAACATGTACTGCAGTGCAGTACAAAGAAACAGGTAGGTATTGTACATTTTAGGTGCATATTTAGTTACTAGGAAACAAGGAAAAATAATTTGTTAACTGAACTGACATTTGTGCCTTATCTAAATAGGCCAAACACACCTCTCAACATTGATTGCTGATTGTACTCTTGTGATTGTGTATGTATATATATATATATATATTTACTGAGAACACCTCAATTTATCCCTAGCATATGCACTGTTAACNCATACTGTGTATCTCTCTCGAAGATAAGCGACACACGAGGTTTATATTGTTCCTGCTCTGCATTTTCATTTTCTGCCCTGTTAGTCACTGATCCCAAAACAGCTTCAGAAGTCGTAAGATTTACAGACAAAGTGATGCAACTCAAAAACTACTTTCTCCAATGGAAAAGTCTGATTGTTGTAATGACGCTTAACAGTATCTATTTCTCTGTATTTTGTTAACAGAACCGGAATAAATAGTGCCAATCAAACTCTTTCTTGGAAACTACCCTCCACTAAACTAGGCAATACAGAACAGAATGCTATACTTTTACAATCAAGTATCTATTATGAGTGAATCCAGAAGTGAAAAGCATAGTTTAGGGATTAATCACTCCACATAAACCGATGTTATTTTTAACATCCAAGACCAGCACAGTTAAGTAGATTTTATTTGGCAGTTCTTGCTTGCTGAACGAAAGAGCAGACTTAGTGTAAATAATAGCTTCTCAGCAAAGCATCCCTACAGGACAGTTTATATAGGTATAATATTTGCAGTTTCAATTTTATTGCAAGCGCAATATGATCAGCATTAAAATGGATTTGGTGAAACTACAACTCTAAACAAAATCCAAGTCTGTTATCAAAAGCCATGAAAAATCTCCAGTATTTTTAAGTCAAGAGCCTTTTAACTGACTGTATATGCATCTCAGTCCTCTCTGTCCTGAAAAGAAGCAATTTCTAATCACACTGAAAATCTAGATATTTGAAAGAGGATTCGGCATCATGAGACTACTGTCCTTAAAGAAATGGAGTAGTAGCTGAATCAAGAACACAACATATCGCAATAAAGCAGAGAAATTGTCATTCCCTCTCTAACAATAAAGGCATACACCACCTCTGTAGCGTATGTGTCTGATCTCACAGGTGTGTATGCAGTCATTTTGAAAGTCCCCCCTCAAAAGAGAAAAAATGTATTTGTTCTTTGAAGGCTTGAAATTTTTGCAGTAATATTTGAACAGCTTGCTAAGGTCACATTTTAACTCTAGGAGCAACCTAAATCCAGGTAGTACACTAAGTTCTTAAAGGGAAGCACAGCAAGCAAAGAAGAAGTGTTCAGCAGCTGTTAACTTTCTGTACTCAATGCTATTTGAGAAGTTGGAGTAGGATCTTTAAGATCTTCCTATTTATTAGGTTATGTATTAGAAATGTGTGGCAGAGATTCACGAGATGTAAAATTCAAGGCACAAGTCAGAGAGTGTCCTTAAGGAACATGGCAATTGCTTTGCTTGCACGTTCTCAGTGTTTGGAATCTCTGAATCTGGACTCTGATGGTAAAGTGGACAATCTGTTCAATACACCTGCTGAAAGCCATTTTTTCCCTTAATGTTATTTCATCTTCTTAGAATGGCCTTTAAAAGAAAAAAAAAAACAAAAACACTTTGCATAGACTTTTCTCGGGATGATTGAAAAAAATCTAACATCTTTGATTCTTATGTGAACCACCCTCCCACCAAGGCAGGCAGTGAGGTACTTCTAAACATGGAAGAAGAAACTTATAATCAATGTAGTGATTACCCTAAGTTTTGGAGCATCTTCATGTACTACCATCCATTCAGCTCATGCCATTTTTATATTTATTAGATGTGTCAGAATAAGTGCCAGTGACTGTCTGGCACATGAACAGTATTTTCAAATCTCCTATCACAGCACAAAGAGCTGGTGAATCCACATAAATATTTATGATTAGTTGTTATTTAAAGGTCTGTCTGTAGTAAATTTTTTTCATTTTCAGCAGGTTTTCCTCATGTTTTTTTTTAAAATTACATTTGGAAGATTCACATAAGGATTACCAACCTCCATTGATTTGAATTTTGAGTCGTCTTTCAAGTTCTACAGCATTAGTAATGGATTTATGTCAAGAAAGGATAAAAACAAAAACTGCATCTGCTACCACAGAATTTGGCATGGGCTTGCTATAGTCAGAGATGTACTGGAGTAACAACCATTGAAAAGTCTAATTGCCCTCCAGCTACATATCAGCTAGCGGGTTTTAAATTCTTTATAACACCAGAAGCAAGTATGATGTACAAATGAATGCATAGAAAAACTCAAAAAAAAAAAAAAAAAAAACCAGCATGAAAAATTTTGATTTGTAGAGCCCATTTTAAAATTTACTGAGTCTCCGTGTGACTTTTCTCCATTTTGACGGAAGCTCAGTTCACAGGTTTGGTTGACATACAAAGATGGTGATGGTAACACGCAAAAAGGAGCTATTTTGTATCTGGACAAAGATAAATCATTAGAAATTTATCAGATTCTTTCTAGAGAAGTGTCTTGCTGCTTAAGAGGAAACACCTGATATTGGTGCATGCCAGAAGATGACCACCTTCTTATGAATTATGCAAGTCATAATTTATCTATTATTAGATAGAAGTGTCCAAGATTTACAGTAATAGTGTGTCAAATCACAGAAAAGTAGGATGTCTGAGTGGCTACCTCTGTATGCGCACACACTCACCCACCCTCTAAACTGAAGTTTGTAATTTTCAGCATATGCCAGCAAAAGGAAGGAAGAAATCCTTCAATGCTCACCTGGCCTACTCTGACTCTTGGATCTGGGTGCTCAGAACTTACTCAACCTAATCACTGACTTACCCTCCCAATTGCAAGTGGAAAATAGTCTCTTGACTCACATAATAGTCATTTTAAAAAATTTATTGTATTATCCCATAGGTAATTTACTCTTTCTGCAGTAAGTGAATGAATCATGGAAAGAACAAAGGGAACAGGGACAGCGAGTGAAGAACACCACATGAAGCAATTCCTGAAGCAATACATTTGTGTATCACCTTCTGCTCAGGGCAGTGCCTGAAGTCACACTCACAAACTATGCTTGTGTCTTATTTATGCATTTCATTGTGCTAATGAATATGCTGAAGTAACTTGTATGTGCTGTGACCCATATTTGAATTCTTGGGCAAAATGCTGTTAGTAAGGTGGAGGGCATTGATTTACGGAGGGTTTATTTCTGGAAAACAGGAACACAAGACAAAGCATATGATAGGTGAAGCTGTAGAATAGCTGATTAAACGTCCAGCTCAAAGCCCCCACTGCATGAAGGAAAAAAGCTTCAGATCTCTTTAGTGTCCTGGGAATGTGAAACTAAGATATTCCAAATCATATTTATCTGATCCATTCCACTAACATAACTATCTAATTAACTAGCAGGAATAAAGCACAATGCAGGCCTGATCCAGAAGAAAGGTTCAGTGAGGTAGCTCATATGCTTTCTTAGATTATGCATCTAATCCTGAGCAAGAAGGATGAATTTGCGCTGTTTAACATATTGAGATCATAATTACCTTGGTTATTAATACTCACAGAAGACCACTTTATTTGCTTTTACTGCTGTCAGTGAAAAATCTCAGTAAATTATTTAGATATGCCTTAATATAACTTTGCAAATTAAGACAAAACATGTCAGTATTATGTGATACATAGTATAACTATATGATATTTGTTATTTTGAACTGAACATATATGAATGGAGATGACAAAAGAAACTGAATGAAGCGTCCATTAACCAGATTCCAGAACAGAGTGTAAAGCTGCATTCAGTTCACTTAAAAAGGACTATGAAATGGTACGTATGTATATTCATCTGCAAGCTAGTTAATATTGCATTATGTATGTTCCGTGTATTTGATAGAAATCAGACCATCTGTTCTTCATAGCCTAACCCCTCAGGATACTATTACATGGACCCTCCTCCATGCAGAAATATGGATGTCAAATGACAGTCAATATCTGGATCCCCTTTCTTTCTTGAGTTGATGGAGTACCGCTTACTCTGTTTAAAGAATATTGTATTTGGCATAATTACAAACTGTTTTTCACTGCTACACTGTTTTTTTTCAGAATTAAAGTGACAGCACAGCAATCAAAAATATCCATTTAAGAGTACTGATGACTACAGATAACATACTATCTATTGAAGCCTACCCTGAAATGCCATGAGAGTGCTCATGGCTTTAGATAATATTTTAAATAAGTATTCTTTAGATGTCTAATATATTAGGCATAGAGATAAACAGAAAAAGGGATAAAATGGGATAGAACCATGGACCTGTTTGATAAACCTGTTAACTGAAGATCAGGCTGAGAGAACAACTGATTTTATTGATGAGGTAAAAGGCAGCAGCTGATTAATGAAATCTGTTGAAGGCAGAGTCAGGAGCATCAACACAGTGGAGAATCAGCATGTCATGCTAGAAGAACCTAAATACTTCAAGGATGAGAATAAAATAGAGTTGACTAAATTTAGCAGTACAAAGCACCATATTACAGATATTAATAAGATTTCTGAATTTATGCTGAAGACTTCCTCAACAGAAACTACAGAAAGAGGAGCAAGACTTGTGTATTGAACAGTAACTTCGCATTATCAACATTGTGCAAATCTTTATAGCCACCCATTTAAAAGATCCTTTCTTATGATTTAGTTGATTGATTTACTTCGGGCAGAAATGTGATCTCCAGTGATTGCAGATTTAGCCTCTTTTTTCCCCAAAAAGGATTTTAGTAAGTTTATTTCAGCCAACTTTTCTAATGCAAAAATAAATTTAGGGTTATGTAGTTTTCATTGAATGTTTATGATTATATTACAAGCTCTTTCAGATCTATATTTTGTTGAAAAATCTACAAATAAAAGGATTTCAACATTTTTTTTCCTAGACTTTCAAACTGCTATTTCCCAGAAGTTAAACAAGAATTTATAAATGGCACCTTAAAGGTAGAAGGTAATTTCCCATAAGAACCAGCTAATTTATAGCTTTCTACACACCAGTGACCCTTGCAATTTTGCAGTTGCTTCATTAATTCCTCTACACCTGCTCCATCTATCTTGAGAAAAATAAATAAAAGGTACAATTCACTCACACTACACTCACTCCTGAAACTATTGGAAAAAAGATGTCTTACTACTTTCTACCATAAATTGTAACTAATTCTGTTAATGCAAGGGGAATAAAATTGAAGGTAGCATGGTGGATAGATTGATATTACCCGTGGGTCACTGGCACAGAGAAGTAAATCTGAATTCTTCCCTGGTGTAATGCTACCGAAATTGATTTACACCAGGGATGCATTTGGCTTGAAGATTTTGAAAGCACACATTTGAAAAGGAAGTTCTATTTGCACTGTGGGGTTTCCCTTCTCATTTTATAAATTCAGACCTCCAAGTCAGTTCAAGTAGCACAGAGAATCCATTAAAAAAAAAAAAAGTACTAATGTAGTACTACTTTGTAGTTTTGGGCTCAGTGTGGTACTTTCAGATTGTTCATTTCACATAATGAAGAAACTGGAAAAAACGTTGCTTTTTAGTGAAGCAGACTCCTTCTAACCCGTTGCCCTAATAAAGCAGGGTGAATCAGAGAGGAACAATCATTTAAAATACCAGAAAAGTTTGTTTTGTTGGCTTTAAGATGATTCATGATAAACACATGAAGTTTTTTTTTTTTCCTCTCAAGACATTGAGTCCTTCTCAGATTCAAAGAGTAAAAACATATATAGATCATTAAAATAGAATTACATTAGATATTTCTCTTTAAAGGAATAACATACATCCTGAATTTTTCAAAAATAAATCAGACAGAAGATGATTAGGCTTTTGGAAGAGACTGAGTTTATGTTAAAGTGCATCAAGATTTTCTGCTCTCAATTCCTAAAGGAAATTTGTTTGTCCTCTACCAATTCCAGATTTTGACTCTGTTCTTTAGGATATTATTTTTTTGTGTCTCTAGGAGATCCACTTCTAGCTACATTCTTTGTTTCAGAAGAGTAACTTAGTATGTTAATTTGACATTGTAGTTCCTTTGCTTTAAGAGACCTGTTTATTTTCTCCTAAAATAAAATTCTGATTTCTGTTTTATCTCCTTGGATAATTATTTCCCAGGTTTTACATACAAGCAGGTATCAATTAGTAAGATATTTAGAAGAAAACATTTCTTTTGTATTCTGGATGGAAAAAGACCACTGGCACATTTGTATAAACCTGAAGAAAGTATTTCGAAATATTATTGATACCGTCTCAAGATAGAACTTCATTTGGCTGCACCTCTGTGCTGCAGATTAAGTATCACATAATGGTAAGTCTAAAGCAACAGTTTGGAGGTTTATTATTCTACTAACTTTACTTGCTACAGAAAATGGCAAAAATCTGCCTAAGAAGTAAACTGGTTCCTCAAAGCAGGATTTCAAATTTATTGATGATGGTCCATTATTAATAACTAAGCTGAAAAGAGTAAGTCTCATTAGTTTGATCCTGACTCTTACAAAATACTGTCAATCATCTTTCTGTCTCTGCCACATCAAAGTACTTTTCAGAAGTTGCTGCCAGAGTCTGACAGGTGTTATTCAGAACCCAACCATAAAGATGAGAGAGTAGCACAGTTAAAGCTGCCTGCTTGTCCACATAATAGCTCCTCTGCTGGAGTCTCCTTCTGATCTCTACACTACCTACCACCCCAGAAGATATGCAGCCTTGGAGGAGGGCAGAGGTTGTTTGCAGAGCTCCTCAATAACTGTATGTCATGGCTTTGGCTGGGACACAGTTAATTTTCTTCATAGAGGCTCACACAATGCTGTGGTTTGGATTTTTGATGAAAATAGTGGTGATGTTTTTGGTTGTTGCAGAGCAGTATTTACAGAGAGCCAAGGACTTTTTTGCTTCTTGTGCTGCCCTGTCAGCGAGAAGGCTGGGGGTGCACAAGGAGCTGGGAGGGGACACAGCCAGGGTAAGTGACCCAGACTGACCAAAGAGATGTTCCACACCATATGGCGTCATGCTCAGCCATAAAAGCTGGGGTAAAGAAGGAGGAAGGGGGGGATGTTGGGAGTGATGGCGTTTGTCTTCCCAAGAAACCATTACGCGTGATGAGCCCTGCTCTCCTGGAAGTGGCTGAACACCTGCCTGCCCATGGGAAGTAGTGAAAGAATTCCTTGTTTTGCTTTGCTTGCGCGCGCTGCTTTTGCTTTACCCAGTAACCTGTCTTTATCTCAACCCATGAGTTCTGGCACTTTTACCTTTCTGATTCTCTCCCCATCTCACCTGGGGAGAGTGAGCAAGCAACTGTGTGGAACTTAGCTGCCTGCCGGGGCTAAACTACAACACTGTAAAGTATAGATAATATCTGCTAGTCAAATTTGCCTACGATAAATCTCTCTCCTGTGGTGTCTCAACTACTGCTATTTCCTTTTCAGCAGCCACAGCTGGCATCTGGCATGATAAGAGGCACAAGCTCACTGACCATATGAGCTTCCTTTGCCACTAGGTCTATGATAATAGAATTTGGCACAAACCTCAGTATAAATCAAAACCATTATTTTGAACTACTGTTATATAGCTCTGTTTTTTTCATCACCTCTATTGAAATATAGGAAAATGAAGCCTTTATGTTCTCCTGCATGACCATAAATTACTTTAAGTCCAGCTTTGCCAAGGTTGCTATTTTCAGCAAAGATTGGTCTTTTCAACAAAATTGCCAACAATAGTATTTCCTAACTCTGCTCATACCATTTTTCTCTAAATATAGAAGAGAACAATTACCCCTTGCAAGCTACATTTCTAAAGTTTCTCAGTAACGTTAAAGCAAAATTAAGTTCATAACTTGTTCTTGCTCAATCTCAGATGTTGACTGAATATCTAGCTTCAAAGAGATGTTTTTTCTCTAAGCTAAGCACAAATGAGATAAATGCCTTTCTTTAAACAATTCTGCTAAATTATAAAGAAACACTGCTGCTAAAAAAGGGTTTGATTTTCTTTGGCTTTTCTAAAGTTTCCTTGAAATGGTTTTCAAAAAAAAAAAGTTACTGTCTTAATAATAATGAATTATAGCTTTTTTTGAGACGGGAAGTCTCCATCAGAAAAGATAGGACTGTGTTCACACTTTGAATGGATTTCACTGTTCCAGTATCAGGGTCACTACTGGTTGGCAGTTCACCCCTCCACACCCCCAATTCCTTTAGAGGGGGAGAAGATCATGTCCTTAATTATCAGTACAAAGAAGGAACACAATTAAGTGTACCTGCCAATGGTACTTATTTTCCCGGTTGATTGTAGGCTGCAGAGATTAGCTGCCGAGGGTGGGTGCCCAAGCTGGCTAGAAGAGAGAGAAGACACTGTTTCTCATTACAGATTTATCTTGTAATTTTACTTTATTACTGAAGTTTGAACTTTTATAGAATAACTTTTTAACCACAGAATAGACATGCAAGCTTTCAGACAATGTTCTGCCAAGAACCTTTTTTTTCATAGAATGGTCACAAGAAAAACAATGATGAAGGATCTGATAATTAATTGCTAAAAATTCATACATACACTTTGTAAACATTTACCACCATTCAGAAAGGCTGTAAGATATACCC
Organism: Chauna torquata; assembly: GCA_013399475.1. Taxonomy (NCBI): domain Eukaryota; kingdom Metazoa; phylum Chordata; class Aves; order Anseriformes; family Anhimidae; genus Chauna; species Chauna torquata. Next base: position 47,340 of record VXAL01007650.1, on the reverse strand, counting down.
TATTGTGATTTTCATTAAGTTCTCTTCCCCTGCCCATGAAGGCCCTGAAATCCAATACCAAAGGCTTGCTTCAAATGCAATAGGGCCTGTCAAAGTCAGAGGGTTAGCTTTAGGAGAAAGCAAACAAAAAATAAACAAACAAAAAATTCTGTTTAAGAAAGAACATGAAAAGGAGAACAAGTGCTCAGCTAAAACTGCTCAAAGTATCCTTTGCAAAGACAACTTTGAAAAAAACTACAAAACCTGTTAAGACAGAGGTGACATAAGCCTTGACAGCGCTAATATTAACATTATAACTACCATTCGAGATCAGACATTATAATTTTATAAAGTATGAAATCCAACAGTTTTACCATAAAAGCACATTCAAGAGCTAAGGAGCCTGAACTTCCTGAATACGCTTTCATTTCTAAAACATATTTAGAGGGTTACTAGTTACAAAGATAATCTCTGTTTTAGTTATTAGGTATTTCTTTCAGTGAAATCAGTACAGAAGCAACGCCACAGTCACCAGAGGGAGAAGGCCGCTCTCAGTTGCCCTGTGTCTAAACAGACCCTGAGCCAAACTCCCAAACGTCAGAACTCCACAGCAGAAGGGAACCTCAGGGCCATTAAAATAAGCAGTAGGTTATTTTATAGCTAATGTAGATGTGAAGACAATACTGTCAGGCTGTCATTATTTTTCCCCTGTTACAGTGCAAGTTGCTTCTGAAATATGTGTGAGTGCCCTTCAAAAAGTCTTAACGAATTAAATACCTAAGCAGCTACTCTCTTACTCACCCTCACTACTAGTGCTAGGGAGCAACAAAAGAAAAACTGTTCTTAAAGGAACAGGAGCCAGGAGTAAAGTGGGGACAAAACCAACAGGGCAGGTGCTGTGCTTTACCCCACAGAACTGGAGCACAGCAAGCAGAACACACCCAGACAGAGTGATCAGGACCAACCAAGCGTCCAAATCAAAAGGACGCATACCAGTGATAAGGCAGGTAGAACATCAAGCCAGGAAGTCAATCCACTAATTGCTGGGAAGGTCAATAATGATGAAGAAGGGCTGAAATAAAGCCAGGCTTCAAATCAAGGGACTCCATAGCGAGGTATAGTCACAGCTGTATCTGAGATTGAAATCAGCTCTCCACTAGCATAGATCAGGCAAGAATTTCATGCTTACCCCCGAGCTGAATTTAAATAGCTCTCCTTGGGCCATGGATGTGTTTGGAGGCCCCAGCTGAGGCTAATTAGGGTCATTACGGCTCGCTAGTACCCTTAGGGCCCTGAGAATTATTTTCTTCCTTTACCAGCCCATCTCTTAATTTTACTATTCTCAACCAATTATTTGAATATTCTTTGATATAACTTTCTGTTACAGATATACTTGTATAGATCCAACATATGACTTGCTTTCACTTCAACAAGAACACTCTGAAAAATCAACATGTTACAGCTTATGAGATCTTAAAAAGTAGTTCACTGTATGAGATTCATGTAGCATGTGGCTTTCTAAAGTGGGAGATAAATCCAAATAACTTTTATATCACTCAATGCTTTAACCCATGAGGCTATAAAATGGAAATTCAAATCAACTTTGATGTTACTGGTTGAGTTTCTACTGATGTCATACTGTACTGGTTTTGGCTGGAATGGAGTTAATTTCTTCATAGCAGTTCATATAGTGTTATGTTTTAGATTTGTGATCAAAACAGTGTTGATAATGCACTGATGTTGTAGTTGTTGCTGAGCAGTGCTTACACAGCTTCAAGGTTTCTCACACTGCCCTGCCCGCAAGTAGGCTGGAGATGCACAAGAAGCTGGGGTGGGGCACAGCCAGGACAGCTGACCTCAGCTGACCAAAGGGGTATCCCACACCATGCGATATTGTGCTCAACAGTAAAAGGTGGGAGGAAAGAAGGAGGAAGGGGCAATGTTCAGAGTTATGGCATTTGTTTTCCCAAATAACTGCTATGCACGAGGAAGCCCTGCTTTCTTGGAAATGGCAAATATATGCCTGCCAATGGGAAGTAATGAGTGAATGCTTTATTTCGCTTTGCTTGCATGCAGTTTTTGCTTTACTTATTAAACTGTCTTCATCGCAGCCCACAAATTTCCTCGCTTTTGCCTTCCAATTCTCTTTTCCATAATGATAAGGCAAAGTGAGTGAAGGATGCGTGGGGCTCAGCTGTCCACCAGGGTTGACCCACAATGCATGCTCTTTTGTCAGTTCCCTGTCCACCCAAAAGGACCATCTATAAGTGTCTTAAAACCAGATAGGTTTTAAAGCACCTTAAGAGATTTTTAGTCTTACTTTCTCATGCATGTTTTTTTCACAATGCACTGCAAATTACATAAAACCAATCAAGGCCATTTAGCAATATCAGACCTAATTTCCTTTAATTAGACTTGTGCAATCATTACTAAATTTAGTCCATGAATGTAAGTAAAAGTGAACTGTAGTATCTTATCAATCTTACAATATCAGTCATTACATAGATGGATGTATAGTCACAAGAAACAGCTAAAAATATGCTCAAGATGGAGGCATTTTATTTCAATTCCTCTTGATCTTCATTGCAACAAAACAAACTGAATTCTTGTCTTGGGAATATAGCTCTGTTGTCATCACCTATTTTGTGATCTATTTCCATATGATCTAATTTGAAACTAACAGATCTTTACTGCATTTTATGTATGAATATCTACCTATACACACATACTCACACGTCCATAAAAATACATAGATGTATAATCTGAGTTAATCATCTTTAAAATCATATTTCTTTTTACAAAGTCTTTTTTTCTTGACCATCTCACATTTCCATTACCAAAAGTCTCTACCATTGGGCAGATCCTTCATGCCTACTTTACTCATGTGGATATTTTTATCCAGTCAATTTCTGAGCATGGTGCAGATGATACTTTTATGATTCTATTAAAGCTCAGATATGCAAAGAATAAGCTGTATTTCATTCCTGATGTTTAACCACAAATCCCCATAGGATGCTTAAGAGATTCTGTCTAAAAAAATGGTGATGTGATGGATGGAACTCACAGTAAAGTGTGGTGCTCTCTCTTTTACTTTTAAAAGAATTGACTTCTTTTATCTTCTTAAATGACTTTATTAGAGTATTTGCTTCCACACAGTATCTGGGATTTATAACCTTTTTCCCTCAGTGTCTCATATTTTTCAAACATTTTGGTATACAGTGCTTTCATATAAAAGACTTTATAGAAATCCATTTTAAAACATATGGAATAAATCACAAGTCATATATTCATGAATGCAAGTCTATTGAATTTATTAGCTAAATTCCACAGGAAATTCATTAGTGCAGTATCTGAGGGCTTAATTATATCTAGCAATTGTCAGAATAAATATTTCTTACCTCTAAGAGGACTAAAATGTCTCTAATGTGTGATTGTACTATTCTCTACACAGAATGACTGGGACAGAGGACCAACATTCTCTTAATTGTCCCGAATAGGCAGTGGTTATAAGCTTGTCAGTTCTGGGGACAGAGTCTAGCATTTATATTTTAAAGACAAAGAGTGTGTTCTAACTACTGAACATGGAAGTGCTTAGGCACTCCAAAAATGGAAGGACCCAGGAACACTCATGACTTCTAAATTAATGCTAGTCGTGTTACCAGTAGGAAAACATGAGAGACTTTTGCAAGCCTTTGCTGCAGTTTGAAACTTATTAACCATGTGTTAAATAGAGAGGATAACAGAAATTTGTCCAGACACTATTTTCTTCATTTGCAGTTTGAGGCACCAATACCTGGGTATTCAGAGGTCCTGAAACTGTAATTGATATAAAGAGCTGTTCAGGCACAGAACCTTTGAATAACAAACTTGAGGTGTGGAAGGCAAAATGACAGAATTACCTGGAAGCTTATTAGGCCTACATGAACTTACTGTCACACAGACAATAAGCATAGTAGTGTCACAGCTACAGTTATCCTTCTGATTTCTGTAAAATATGAACATCTGCTAAATAGATGGATTAATAAATGACTTTAACTGCTATGTAATAAAAATAATTTGTTGGTTTTGACTATATAATCACTTGAATCTTGATTAGCTTTTTACATAGAGGTACTGCATTCATCAGAACCTGATTGTTTAGAAAATAATTTGTTAACATTAGAAATTAGATGTTCTTCATAATCCTATATAGATAAGGATCATCACAGAATACTGAAACTCTCAAAAGTAGGGCTATTTGATTGCAAGACTAATCATTTTAAGAATTTATAGAAAAGACTTTAAGCAGTTAATAGAAAATGAAGGCTTCATTTAACAGAAGAAAAAGTAGTTTTGGTGGGTGGATAACTTTATACAACACTGTCCCCAGTGGGACAATGATTTCCTTAAACACTTCAGTTTTACGTTTATCTTGTCAGCATAATTGCTTATTTGGTGAAATACAGTATGTATCAATTACAGGTAAAAGCATCATAATATGAAGAAAAATGATTTGTTTACAGGGAAAGGAAAATGTCCACAGTCTAGGCTCAATGCATATTTTTTCTTGCTATTGTTTCACAGCTATTTTCCTACTGCAGAGAGATCTTTCTCTGCAGCTTTCATAATACTAACTGGATTTGGAGACTGGTATTTTCTGACTAGTGAAAAAAATGACATGTGGGTGCACTGAGTAGGAGCTTCTTGAAAGGATACATTCAGGATTTTATTCTTGCCCATAAACTGTAACTTCTGAGCAAGTGGATCTTTCCTTTGACAGGTTTATTTAAGTTTTTGCATAGCTTCTAAAACAATCAGTCAAAGATGACATTTGTTGATCTTTGGAATGGAAAGAGCCTTAGATATATAAACACCTATTAACCTATAAAAAAAAAAACAAAGAAAGATTGTGATGTTGTTTATTTTCCTTTTGTTTCATGAAGGGTACTGAAAAGTGATCTCAGGGTAATCATTCTCAGAGGAGCAGGTTCTGAATCTATAGTCATTCCATTAAAACAGAAAGGTTTGTCTATATATTGGGAAAACAAATGTCATAAAGTTTCCTAGGAGATGAATATGCTGCCAGCTCTTTGAAATGCAAAAATAAAACCCTGCCATTAAAAGGCATCTTGAGGAATATATTGAAAGTAACCAGTTTGTGGCAAAGATAAGCTCAGAGAAATTACTGTACTGATTAGTAGTACTAGACATACTGGTATAAACAGAATTGCTAAGAGTAAATGCTAATACCAATCTCGACAGTCTGTGTCCATTTGCCCCTGTTGGTTCATAATCATTTCTGCCCTAACTAGCTTATGTATGAGATGTATGGCATCTTCAGGAATCCATTAACTTCTTTTTGGATCTTTGGACTAGATATTTGGTATCATGAATGCTATTTATGATATACTAAAAGAGCAAAGTAGAAACTCAGATTTGTAAAGTAGAAGGGAGATTTCCATACAATGAAGTAGCTAGAGGATAGAAAGGAGGTCAAGATGAATGAATGAACGAATAAATGAATGAATGAATGAATGAACAAAAGCTTTACTTTTACAGAAAATTAAAGAGCTGCAGCTTTGATGAGGAACATGAACAGTGCAGTAAAAACTGACTGCAAGTCCTGCGATATTAGAATATTAACATAAAATGTTTCCTTTTCCTGTCCCCTTCTATGCATGTACAAAAGCAGAAAATGAATGAGACACAGATTAAACAAAATGTTATCAGCAAATGATATAACAAGATAAAACTTAGACAGGGGTTCAAGAAGAAGAAAATGACCTGTCTCTTCTGTCATTCTTCCAATGAAAAAATGTAAGGATAGAAATAAGTCCAATGGCAAGTTAGCTAATGTGTAAGCAGAGAAAGATAACTGTACCATTGAATGACTGAGAATCATTCACAGGATTATTTACCCAGAAAAACTTGCCACTGTTTTCTACAGCTATTTTCTCCCTCCAGCATATTTCCCAGAGCTATAAGTACTATAAATACTTATAATACTGCTTCTTTCATTACAATCTAGCTCTGCCATAGCTACGAGAAATGGAAGCTAGTAGCTATACATATATATATCTACATTTGATCAATAGAGACTACGGCTTGGCTGCGGAAAGTCTCACAAAATATATAAGAGAATAAGGCTATCTTCATTATACAAGTAGAAATAAGCTAACAATCTTATGAATATTGATTCAACCCACAAGATAACTTGTCTTGATCAAATAAACAAAGTCCAGGAGACACAAAATTGCTGGAATTAACTGCCATTTTCTGAGAAAACCTTCCAAGAGCTTCCCCTAGGTTTCTGTAAGGCTTCATGCATTGGGTAGTAAATACATTTCAATTTCTGGTTGCTAATTTGTACCCTATGCCAATTTTTTATTGATTTGACATACCAGAGAATTTTGCAGAAACTGTCATGTATTATATTATGACTTACTAGGTCAAGCCTGTATTTCAGCTTTATCACCCTGTCAGGATTGTTCATTTCTTTTTCTGCATACTTTTATAGCATTACATCTTTACAGTTGGAATAGGTTGATTATTACGAACTCGACCTTCTACCCGTATTCATTCACTATGACCTATTCTTTTGAATGAAATGCTACTTAGAAGTACAAGTGTCAATATGTAGCCTGCTGAACTTGTACTCTGAGGACATGTTTAACTGTGTACTCTGAGGACACATTTAACTGATGTCAAACACTTTCTGTGTCTTGAAGCTTTATGGGAGCAAAGGGTATACAGAACGTCTTATAAGTCAACCCCTAATGCTGTAAATGTGTGGATGTGTTTTGCAAACTAAATTTGTGTGGTCTGTACAAGCAAACATTAAGAAACATAACTTGTTTTGTACTTTCCTCAAAGCTGTCATTTAAAAGTTATTCCCTATTAAACATATGTTGTCCTCTTGAACTCTTTTAAAAAATCCTAGTATAAATTTTGGGTTATTTATATATCGTAACCACATTGAATTGAACAGCTCTCAATTTTCTTTTCTCCCTGATTTCTTAGATTACTAATGATAATATAGTTCTGAGGAGCTTTGTTTTGTTTTGTAACAAGGAATATGCTTTGCCTGGATTTCATTAAAATAACCTTGTGTATTGTACACCACATATTGAAACTAGAATGGAAATCAAGCATAATAATTTTTCTAAGACTGATAGAAAACTTTTTTTTATTAACAATTATATGTACTCGTTTTGGCTGGGGTGGAGTTAATTTTGTTCATAACAGCTCTTATAGTGCTCTGTTTTAGATTTGTGACCAAAGCAGTATTGGTAGCACATCAATGTATAAGCTATTGCCGAGCTATGCTTACACAGTATCAAGGTCTTCTTTAAGCAACTAAGCATTACACATTACTAATCATCTGCCTGCCAATGGGAAGTAGTGAATGAATTCCTTATTTTGCTTTTCTTTAACTCATAAACTGTCTTTATCTCAACCTAACAAGTTTTCTCACTTTTACCTTTCAGATTCTCTCCCAAATCCCACTGAGGTGAGGGAGTGTGTGGCTGCATGGGGCTGAGCTGCCTGTTAAACAACAGAACAGTAGTTTTTAATAACAATAATAACAAGCAACAACAACAACGAAAAAATGAATTCTGATTTAAAATCTTCTTTGTTCCTGAGGAAGATTAAAGGTATTATGCAGTATCAGAAGCAGGATTCAAAAACTCTTGGTCATGTATCCTCAAATACAGAAAAACAGTATGGGGACTAGCTTGCAGAGATATGAAGACAAAAAAAAAAAAAAAAAAAAAGTTAGAAAAAATATATTCTACATAGAACTTCTTTTTATATTGTTAGGAAAAAAAATCCTGTATCAATAATTGTTTTTAATCAATTATTTGTGTCAGGGAGCAGCGAGGGGTGACTGCTCCCCATGAGCTGGGGCACTGGGGGCTCCCCGGGGCGGAAGGGCAGGGCCTGCAGCCAGGTCCCATCCCACCACCCCAGCCAGCAGCAGGCTAGCTGGGGGCACCAGGCCAGCCACAGCTCCAAGGGCCAGGGCATGGATGAGACTGGGCCGGGACCGGGGCCCATGGCTTGGCCAGCAGGATGAGTGCCATGGCAGGCAGGGCAGGGCTGTGGGGAGCTGGAACTTGGCCCTGCTGTGGCCTCACTGAGGCAGGGGCTGGCGGTCCCAGGGGCTGGCGTGGGGCCTGCGCCTGGGCAGGTGGGGGCAGGCTGGGGGGTGGGCAGGGATAGTCAGGGGCTGAAAGTGACTCTGAATCAGTAGTGACAGAAATGATTGTGTGGCTTTGTCCTGGTACTTAGCTAAATAGTCAGCTGTCATAAATTGATCTATTTCCATTAGGTCTGATGATGTAAATTAATATAGCTTAATTAATGTCTCACTAACTGAAGACATCACCCACTTGGTGGAGGCGTAGCTTATTCTTTTACATTTCATCACCAATATAAAAACAAGTTATAATCACCAAATTTGCCAGTGAAGTTGTGGTGAACTTGCATTCTTTGGAGTTTGTATTCTTCTATGGCACTGGAAAAATAATCTATTATGTTTAGCTGAATGTATCTGACATGACCAATTTCCACTTAGAGGGAAATGGGCACTGATAATTCAGCTCTTTTATTTCTGAGCTTATGTTTTTCCTAGTTGATCCCTGTCATGGAAGAGATGTGCACAAGGTGCACACATCCTCAGAGACAACTTAAAATCGATGTGGCTGTGTTGAACTGGAACCGTTTTTGATGTCAGACTGTGGAAGACAGTAGAGTTATACCAGGTGTGAGCTGACTGCTGCTGTGAATGCTTCCATGTTTGCCTTTCTTATATCTTCAGTTTCTTTTTAGGGTCTCAAATAACGCCTGCAATGCAAAATGGATAGTTTTAAATAGAAAAAATATTACTACGTTTCCATTCAATACCTATGACCTATGACTAACAACAACAACAAAACCTTTCTGTATCTGTTAGCATTACTGTCACTTTCAAGGTTCCAGGAAGTTTCTAGTACCTAATCCAGAGCCCATTGAAACTAACGGAAAGACTCCCATTGTGGGCTAAGAATTTAAGTAGAAAACAGAAAAGTAAAGGTGAGACCCACTTAAACCAGAGTAGTACTTTATACAGAAAAATACAGAAACAGAAAGGTCTTCAAAATAACCATACATATAAAACCTATGACTATTTGGATGAGGGGAAGAACTACAGGAATGACACTACATAGAAAGATGCCATGTACAGGAGGAAGATGTTTGTGAGAAAAGAGAAGTATTTATACAGTTTGATAGAGATAAAAACTTTGGGGGATCTTTTGAGACTGGGCTGAGATGGCTCGGTTTCTCTCATCAATTTGTTTCTTGTCAAGAAGAATTAAAGAAATTTTTTGCTCTTTCGCAGATTGGTGGTCAAGTATCACATTTCCTGGGATACTGACGTACTAGTAAGGATGACAGGAATTATGTTCATAATTTGAAAGGATTCTGCTGTCATGAGTGATTTTTTTTTCCTACATCTACTGTTTTCAAATGTCCATATGTAATCAAACACTTACTGAAATTCTCCATTAAATTCATAACTAAATGGTTAACTTACACAGCGTAACTTTTCTCTTTCTTGTCACCTCAGTCCAAGTTAAACAGTCATATTTTACTTTTTATCTTCCTCCATAAACCATCTCTCCAGTCTTCTATTGCTGCTCTCAGCGTTTCATTTAATCTACTCATTTTCTGCTTCTCAGCAATGAGCACAGACACACAGGTTAACATGGACATTCAAAAAGCACTCTCCTACTTCAGTACGTAGTTTATCTAAAAATGCAAATCAGAGAACAGCTGGTCTCATCTCCAGCTTCTCTCTTTACCCTCCTTTTGCTATGTTGCACTGCAGATACTACATGTTGTTGACTACAAGTCGTTTTTGTTGGTACTCCTTTGCAGATTGTGTTTTTGTGGAATACTGGTTAGACAAACCAAAAATGAACAAATCGAAGCAACAATACAGTAATTTAAATACATGTTTAATTAATTGAGAAATTAATTTGCAGTTTTGAAATTGATGTTGTAAGACTTAAGAAAAAAAAAAAGAATCTCTCTAAGCCTGACAAATTCTATTTTTGTTTGTTTGTTTGTTTGTTTTTGTTTTCTCCAGGTGTACACAAGGTATAAGGAGTAGCATACATTTGGAAACAGAAAATCATACCTGGAGACAGAAATTCACAACAGCCTCGTCAATGCTAAAAGTAGGTTCTTCTCCTCCTTTGTTGGGAATGTCCTAGGGAAGCAGCCTTACCTTGCGCTTCAGAAAACATTGCCATCCTGAATAAGATTGGATCACTGTGGTCTCTTAGAATAAGCCCTTTTGTTTCAGTTGTGCTGGAAAATTTTCAGTTTGCTAGTAGGTCACCAGCAATTTTGGCTCTTCCCTGCTCCTCACATTGCATGAAAGCCTAATGTGCTGAATGCTTTTAAGTTAGGCAAAATAACTGAACAATACAGTTCAAACTGTTATGCAAACAAACAGCCCCCTTTCTAGTACCAACCCCTTTGCTCTAATGTTAGGGTCACTCTTTCAGTGTCCCTCAGGATCTTATAGTCAACACTGAAGTCCTCCTCAAGAAGAATGGAGTGGGAGTGGGTAGTGACAAGAAGTCACCAGCACCCTGAGGTCTTCTCCAGAAGAAGCTGATACTGGTGGTGGGTCCTTCCTTTGTCAGTCCTGGGGTCCCCATGGCTTTGTTTTTGAACATTTTTCCCATCCTGGACGGCTGCCCTCCCCCTGCTCCCAGGGCAGGGGTGGAAGCTGCCCCACAGACCCCGTGCCCCCGGGGCTGTGTCCCCGCAGGGACGGCCTGGGGCTGTCAGCCCCTTCCCCCCATGGCACTCACAGAGCTGAAGCTCAGCCAGGCTGGGCAATGGGCACTTGACCACGGGGCGCCGGGGGAGCCCAGCTCGGCCCCGCTTGGGCCAAGGGCAGCGCAGCCACCCCCGGGGCCTGGCACGGCCTCGTCCCTGCCCCGCTGACAACAGTACCATAGGCACTGGGCTATGAAGTACACTGGCTTTGTGCTATAAACTGGATTTAAGCTATAAATTGGTTCATACACCACATTTCAACTAGCATATATCAAAGTTCATTCTGCATGTAATATGCATTTGCATTGTTTACGTGTATGTGGCTTTACTCCCTCGAAAGAACTGAAATGCTCTCACAGTAGTAAACCTGTTAATAGGAAAATAAGTTAGTCCTCTTTAAGGGAACAGAATGACATGTAGAAGAATGCATGGGCTTTCAAATTCCTAGAAATTAGTTTGTTTCGGGTATTACGTCTTGAACTACTAATAAATTAGCTGCCCATTGTTCTACAATGACAAATAGGGTAAGTGAGCTCATGTTATGTTAACATAAACCCAAAGCAATACCAGAGAGACAAATGACATCGCAGTGATTGGTATCAGGGTGAGGGCCACAGTATACAAACCAGATCAATGACAAGATTTGAGCTTTGATACTAACAGAGAATATAAAATTTAGAGTTAGTAATTTTTTTTTTATGTGTAGAGTATCTGATATAAAGTTACTTATCATGTCAAGTTCTAACCTCATCTATTATTAATTCTACTGTCAGAACTCTCTAACATAAGCATTGTTAATGCTTTGAATTTGCAATTTTATGGAAAAAAAAAAGTCTGACATACATAAATATAAATCCAGAGATCAATATAGTGTGGCAAGTAAAATACATAGCAATATTATTGGTTTCATACAACTGCACTGAAAATATGTTACCATATTTTTAAAACTAAAAAAATAAAAGCATTTTCTGCAGCAATATACTGAATGTCTCTTACAGAGGCATTTGATTTGGCAGAAGACAAATGGACATGAGGATTTTAGTTTTTAGTGATCCAAGACAAAGATTTCTGGCTGCAGGCACAGCAGTCCATTGGTAATGTCATACCATGCTGTGTTTACACATAAATTTCTAGCTTTGCCTCCTTTGACTGTTTTATGAGAATTCATCCACTTTCTATCTCACAAATATACATCAAACCAATATACTGAAAGGAGACAGACTATGCAAACTGATTCTGATATCACCTTTTATTACTACAAAGAATAGATACAAGTTGTGCAAACCCATAGAGACTCTTGAAGCTGGTACCATCAGCCAGATGGCTGCATTGCTGTTACTCACCCATCTCTGCTAAAGCCCATGTGTTCTCAGAGGCTCAGAGATTCAATCATTATTCAGCAAATTGTGAATGTCTTCTGAGTGCTTTAGGTTTCTTCTTAGTGTCCCTGAAATAGCTAGCTTTAAACATAAACCAGACACATGCCAAATCTAAATAGTAATTTCAATGGAGAAATAGAGAAAAAATGCCTGAGATATCCTAAATGAACAAAGTACCAAAAGTATTCTCCCACTGGACTAAATTGCATTCCTTTCATGTTAGACAAGGAAAGTATTTCTCTGTCCAGGATATTTTGCTGATCTCCATTCAAAATTAAATTAATATGTACTTTGAAGAGACACTATGCACTTCATACAGAGCTATATTGTGGACTGTTAAATTGGTCTGGACTGCATTTATTTTATCATGAATTTCTGTGTCTCTGAACCTGTTCCTGAAGTAACCATCAGCATCTGACTCTGCACTCAGGCCCCCTCATTATCCCCACATAAGCGGTAGCAAGAAGAGTCACACAGGTACAGGAGTGCAGCAACCTTAATACAGAGCTCTGAAGCGTCAGCATTGTCTGAACCCAAATTTAATCAACAGTGCCACCACGTGGTTATGCAACAGCAGAAGTTAAAGCTCGCCTGCAAAAATGATGGAATGGTTAAAAACACGTATATTTTGAAACTGATGTCTTACTAACAGAGCAATCGAACTTACTGTACGTGAGTTGTTAATTTTAATGGAAAGTAATGCAAATATCTCCACAGAAATAGAAATATACTGTCTGTTATAAATTTTCTGTAATTACTCACCTGTCTTGAAGATTTAGCAATCCTGAACTTCCAATAAACAACATATCTTTTTCAGGTTTCAGGACATTCCAGGGAAGGATTCATAAAGTCCTCTGATTTTTAGGAACAATTTTATCCTTCACCAATCTGTTAGCTCTATACCATATTTTTATTTAAAGTATATAAGAGATTATTGAGGATAATACTACTTTTAAAACTACTGCCTGTAATCCAGTAATTTTAAGAATAATTTTTCTAGTCACAGAATATTTGCTAGTACTGCTTTAAATGACTTTTTTTTTTTCTTTTTTTTTTAGCATACTAAAAAGACAACCACAAGTAAATATTAACTATATAGCTATGCAAACAGAATTTCTTCTCAAACAGTAGAGATCTATTATATTTCACACAGGCCACAGGCCACACAGGAAAACTGTAAATGTTCTGTGCCAGGTTTTCATATCTAAAATGTAAGGCAGCGACAGCACCATCACTAAAGAGGAGGTAGGAGTGAAGCAGCAGACTTAGTGAGGTAACAAGATGGTTAGAATAAAGGCTACTGACAGTTTTAAATTAGCAAAGGTGACTTTGCAGTCCCTCCTGTGCTACTCAATAGAGAATTTGAGGAAGGAGATAAGCTAACATCTGTGCCAATGTACTGAGGCCACATTGAATCTGACAGCACGTTGAAAGATGACACCCATGTGACCATATTCCTGTGGCAGATCATAACTTTTATCCAGTAATGTATTTTCCGTGCATAAGCCGCACCTAGATCGTGAGGGCAAGTCTTGCATTATATAATACATGGCTCCACAGTCCAGCTTGGACCACAGCTGTGCAGAAGACGATGCTGAAATACTCTTCTGTTAAGTTTCACAGATGTCAGTCCCTTCTCCTGGCATGTAGAGGCAACAGCTACCTTCTTGGTTTACTACGTCCTGTCTGAGGTGGCATTGGCTGACGATGGCTCGAATATGCTGCAGCTACATAGATAGCTCTACAGTTTGCCAGGCAGCAGTAAGAGCAGGCTGCTCAACCAGGGAAGGGGAGCGACGTGGACCGAGGGCAAGAGCTTCAGCATAATGGGACCTGCTAAGAGAAGGAAGGGCTTCTTTTGCTCAGGCCTTTTTTTGCTCGCTCTTTCAGGGCCACCAGCTGTGCTGCCTCTAAGTTGGCCTGAGCCCAGGTAACTAAACCTCGATAAGGTGGTGGTGGTGGTGGGCATGTGCTCAGTGGCCTGGTACAGTTATGCACATGGATAAACATCATTGTAATATTGGTACTGAATGGGATCTATTCAGAACTGTGACAGCTACCTTGTATAGTAAAAGCTTTTCAGCAACAGAATTTAAAGTGTTTAAAGAACCAATAGTTCTATTTGTTTCCTTTCTTATAAGTTAAGTTAGATAGTAAACTAGTTAATAAATTATATGATATCAGTTGTAGCACTGTAATTTGTGAGCTGCATGGCATATCATTTTGTGAATAATCAGCAAAAAACATCTGCATTGTATGCTAGATGGCAAGCATACCAAGCCAAATCCCTTGCCATAACGCTACCGGCTACAGTTAGGAAAGTGCAGTGTTTTGATAAGCGAGAGATTCATACAGCCCTGTGTTCTGGTGCCTCAACTTGAAACAAAGGTAGGGAATGCATAAATACGTGCAGTAAAACCAACTATTGCACAATTAAAAGAGGTGGTAGAAGCATGTGCAGTACTTTCACTTACTCTGTGGTAAGCATTCCTAAACCAGAAATATCCTCAAAGCACAGTACATGGATAAACAAAAACATTGTACATAAAGGATCAACAAAATACATCACATTAAAATTCTTCTGAAAGTGACTTATGTTACACTCCTGAGGGGAAAGAAAAAAAAAAAAAGATGACAATGAAGTTCATCAACCACTGAACAGCCTTAACTTTATTCATTAAGATAAATGGTCACACAATGCTTTAAAGTTTTATACAGGACACAGCATCATATGAACCTTATTTCCTAAACCCTGGACTGTCCCATTTGTAATCAAAGAAAGGAACAACTCTGAGCCTTTTTTTGCAGGTTGTGGGTGCAAGAGCCAAAGAGGTGTAGAATAAAATGAAAATAAAATGAAATGAAACATATTTGATAAAAAAAAATTACTATTAAATAAATCTAAAAAGCTATCCCAGAATCACAGAATGGTTGAGGTTGGAAGGGACCTCTGGAGGTCATCTGGTCCAAACCCCCTGCTCAAGCAGGGCCACCCACAGCAGGCCCAGATGGCTTTTGCAGATCTCCAAGGAGGAAGACTCCACGACCTCTCTGGGCAACCTGTTCAACCTGTTTCTGCTGGATCTAAAGCAAAAATCTTGAGTATGAAATGCTGAAAAATATATTAACAGCAACACTGAGAAATCAATCAGAAATAGCAACAAGAGAAGAAAATGAACACCTTTTAAAAACCAATCTCCAAACTACACAACACTCTGTGAGAAGAACTGTTTGGTAGTGTGCAGTAAAGGTAACAAATGAAAAACCTATGTTTAAGTATATGATGATGCAGAAGTGCTGGGCACCTACATCTACACTTGATGCAGTCTAGAATCACAGATACCTGGCACCTTTGTAAATCAGGTTCTAAAAAGATAAAGAAATTTGGTAATTAAATATAGCTAAAGGCTCTGATACTTACCTGAAGGAACCAATAAAGGGCAATTTAAACCTGGATCCCAAACAAAATGTTAGAGGGCTCTTTTTAAGGAGATAGCAGGAGAACACATCCTGCACAAGCAGGAAAGGTTTTGAACATCTGATTTATTCCTTGGTATAGAACCTCTTTCTGTCATTGAGGGCACTCAGACTGCTAATGAGGTAGGTATAGCACAACCAGATCTCTCCTGATACATAACAGTGATGGTAACTCTTTCAACCTCATTGATTCTGTTCCACCTAGAACAGAAATGATGATGATAATGCATTTGTGTATCCCTAAGAGGGACTGTAAAACAAGAAAAATAGGAGTGTTCTCTATAGATTTTGGGAAAAGGGCCACAGTGGGAAACTGAATTATATGAAATAAATGTAGTTGCACAACATCGCTGCAAGATGTGCAAGTTTTACAGGTGGGGGAACCAGAAAAGTCATGTGACTTGCCTATGGTCATGAAAACAGTCAGTGACAGACCTGGGATTCGTGATCAGGACTTCATTGCTGTCTGCACCACGTTCAGTTACCTACTCGTTGGCCAGATACTCACTGCATAGTTGTTCTAAAAACTGTATATGACAGTCATGCAAGGGATGTAGCATAAAGTCACTGAAGAACAGCACTCTCTCTGCACCAGAAAGCATATTTCTTCTAGAAGCTGTGTGCAATTGGGAACCTCTGATGGGAAGCACACATCTGGTGTCTTCGCCCTGGAATATTTCGTGGTGCTAAAGGCTTAACACAATGAGGACCATTTTAATGACTAAAAGTAGCCTGTACAGGCTTAAATTACAAGGTGTCTGATAGTGGAACAACTGTTTCCCTATGCTCTTCTGACCCTCAACAAAAAATATTAGCCTGGTTAATTCAGTGGGCTCATCACATACAACTGTAGGGCAGTCTATATTAGAGCTGTTATGCTGGAATTCAAATACCAATTGTCAACACACAAAGCAGAAATCTCCTTACATACTTTCTTTATGATAAATCTGGAATGATTCCAAAACATAGTATTATTTTTTTCTAGTCATGGAGCTAGCTATAGGAAATTCAACCAGTTTTCGTCAAAATATAATTTCCTTGTAGTATTACACATTGACCTTAATTAAAGAAAAATAATAAACTGCCATGTTCTACATAATTACTAGGAAGAAAACAGAAGGTATTTTATGAGAAAGTTAAAAAAAATTAACAAAAACAACAACAACAAAAAACAGTTATTTTGCAAAATGTGCTGAACTACGCTCTCCAAGTACAGTTAGAGAGAAGGGACAGAATGCTGATCTGACATTGGACATAATAACTGTTTACTCATTTAGCAGTAAGAATCAAGAACATGCCAAAAAATAGACTAAGTTAGCTACTGGGGAAATGTGAGAAAAAGTTCACGGGCAGAGGGACAGCAAATAATTATATAATCTATCTTTTAAGTAGAATACGCTGGACAAGGGTATTCGCAATATCTCTGAGAAAACAAACTTCTAATAGCTCAGGAAGTTATGCACTGATCAGAGTGCAGCAGCATTGTTTATATAGATCTGTTACAACCCTTGAGAAATCAAGCATTGTAGAAACTCTTGTGTTAGGCTTTAAAAACACAATACCTGCTTTAGCCCTAACAAGCAGAGAACTAGCCTACACTTAAAGCAGGCAGATAATATTTTTGCTCTATGCACGAATCCCCAAATAGATATAATGTTCTAAAACTATGTAAGAAAGGCAAAGACTGGGATGATTCTCCCCATGCACATGCTTTTAGAGTGCTCAGAAATCAGGACCATAGATTTACCTAACAGGCCTTTAACTTTCTTTTTACTTTTCTTTTCTTTTTTTTTTTTTTTAGTGTACCTTCTGAGGAGATAAAAAGCTAAAGAAAGATTTTCAGTCCAATTCCAAAATAACCATAACAAAAATCGTCCAGCGTTACACTTCAGTGTATCTTTCAAAAAAGATTGACTTCTGTCAGAACCTGTTTTCTGTCAGGTATCTCAGAGCCTTCTCTTAAAAGTCTTCTAAAAAAATTGCCTAGTGGCTACTCTGCCGTTTCAAAAAAAAAAAAAAAGATGCAAAACCAGAGACCCTGTAATGGTTGAAGGTGGTGCAATTTATTACATTTTCACAAGACAGCTTGCTCCAAATCCAAAAAGAAACTTGAGCAAAGTGGTGCTGACAGAAAACTTACATGTTTCTGCTTCCTGAAAGGGAAAATAGCAGCTTACAGTAGATGGCTAATATAAGCCATCTTTCATTTGCAGCATTCAGGAAAAGCAAGATTGATCTCAAATTAACAATAAACTGAATACATAGCTGTAGAGATGTGTCCTCTATAGAGGATCTTTTCTTTCTTTAAATGTCAAAGGAGAAGTCATTCTTTTCTTTTAGTTCATGGCTAGTCAATGAATTAAACTCATACTAGTCATGGCAGGAAGGACAGGAAATGCTTTTCCTCTGATCAAAAAAGTGTCTATGTCATCATCTCTTCATCTGAACACTGTGGTAGCTTAAATATAGACTGCAGAAAGTAACACCAGAATAACCTATAGTTTGGTGATTAGAATATTTCGGGGAAGTAAGAGATGTGGGCTCCCAGTAGGCTGAGCTCATATCTCATATGAACATTTTAACTAAACAATGNCAGTCCTGCAATGTGCTCTGCTACTGTTAACTGTAACAAGCCTGCCAGGGGATAAAAGTGGAGGGAGCCCAGTCTCTGGACTGTGTGTGGGGCTGTGCCTGTGATAGCTGGAATTGCTCTGTCCTGTTAAGGATGAGGTGTTTCTTTCCAGCAGAACTTTCATATAGGTGTGGGATTTTAAAGTCAGACACTGGGATTCGGGTCTGTGTTTACAAAGGGCACACAACATTTAGTGGTACCTTAAAATGCTTGTGACATAACCAGGCCCATCCAAGCTGATGTTAAGTTCACTTGAATTGGTGCTTATGTACTCCAAATTCTTATACAGCAAAATTACTTCCCTATTGACAGCACCTTCATCTAACTAGTGAGATTTTCAGTTTCTAAGGGCTGATCTATTAGCTCATGTACTATGTTTGCCAAAAGTAGACCTGTGTTCGACATGATTCAAAATAATTAAGGTTTTGTGCACTATATCATCCTGCTGGCATTTCCCCAGAACTAACAAAGTTCTCATTAAGCAAGGATAACTAAAACTATGATGAAAAAGCTCCTGAAAACATAGATCAGACTTTATGAAGTGACCCCTGAGTCTGACACTATTCCACTATGTTGTTAGTCTGCATAGTCTGTAGCTACAAAATGCAACAGAACGGTCATATCAAGGCCCATTCTCTATCAGGAAGATCTTCTATGTCAGATGATAGCTAACTTACATGAATTCAAAGAGTTTTGGGGAATGTGAATGGAGTGCTGAGAATACAGTTCTAAGCTTTACTGATGAGTATATCCACTCAGTAGGAAAAAGAGCTAATGTTTAATCCATTTATTTTGCAAATCTCACTCAGATCCAATCTCCTTTACTTTCTAGGAATACCTCTTTCATCAATGCCTGTCCTAAGTTTTTTCCCATATAAATGTAAACTGTTTGAAGGCAATATCTTATTCCTCTTAATATCTTTAAGTGGCTTCCTGTGGCTGCTCAAGTTATAATAACCCTGCTAACAGCCCTTTTTGGCAAATGCAATTTCTCTTCTTGTATGCCTACCACTGTCCCTTGAGTCATTTAGTGTTAAAGACTCAAAATCTGTCTTTGGTATCCATGTAGAATCTACATGAAGAGCTAATTATGTATACTCTATAATCCTTATAGGTCTACAGTTTTATACTTTCCCATTTCAAAGAAGCTAGTTATACCATACAGAGAGGGAAAAAGCAAGAACAGTATGCTCTGTGAGATCTGGAATATGTGATTCTGAAATGATGAAAATTTCTCCTACTCAGCAGAACACTGCCACATTCCCAGACTTGCTAGCTCAACTTGACAGTTAATCACTGCAGAGAGCCAGTGATTAAGAAAAACATATGAGTATCTCTAATGATCACATTTCATTTTTCTGAACAACAACAACAACAAAAAATTAAGTTCCTTATATAAAAAAAACTAACATGCATATTAAATATGCTTCCATGCATTTTTGAAAGAAATTCACACATCCTTTTCTCTCAGTTTAGAATGTTGCTAGCACAACCATGATTACCTGTTCCTCGGACACAATAAACATATTTGCTCAGAAGTTAAACATTTTTTTTGTACAAATATTTTATTTCAAGTGTCCTGAATAATTATGTCTGAAGACACTATAAAGAAATATAATTCCTTAGAGCAATTATTAATGCATCACAAGATTTTATCAAAACAGCATAATAAACCTGATCCTGAATGATAATATACTGCAATTATGTTCAACAAGGCTAAATGCAATCCACAATATTTTAACAAAATCAACAATTAGGCATCTTTCCTAAAATCTGAGGGTTCCATGGAAAGTTGCATAGCCAGCAAAACGGCTTACAGTATTTTAGCACAAACCTATATATGCACATTATCTTATTTACTAAGACATATGACATAAAAAATCACCAATTATTCTAAAAGCATGTGATATTTTGTAGAAGTAGACATCCAAAGCTCCAACATAATTGAAATTAACCATTGAAAGTATAGTTTTGTTCTGCCATATCCCTTTGAGTATTTAAATTAATGAAGTTCAAAGTTTTCCTAACATCCCCTTCTAGTTCAGCTTTAAATTATGGAAATAGGATAAAGAGAGTTCAGGGCTTATGTTATACCAAGATACCTCACAAATTTGGCCTGAATTTTCCATGCTGAACAGGAAAGGTCATAAGGTGCCTATTGTTCAGCATCTCAGAGTACCTCAGATTGATCCAGCTTGGGCCAGCATGTGCCTGAGTTGAGATATATGGTGTTCGGGCATCCAGGATTCCTGAAGAGCCTCGTCTGGTAGACAATTTTGCACCACTCCAAAGTAGTCAAGTGCTCTTTAAAAAAAGGCTTGCCAATATCTTTACACTGAACATTACTTTTCATGTAACAAAACTGTGACTTCACAATTTTCTAAGGAGATATACTGCTCAGGTAAAAGTGCTACTTGTTTTTCTTGTTCTAGCTGCTGCCCTTTGAGTCAGCTGCAACCTTCAGACACAGAACTGCTTCCCTAGGTGCAATTAAGCTTGCGTAAGAGCTCTTCTGTCATGCCCCCTACACGTAAGATGTTCTCAAATAGATGAGATTTCTCAGTGTAAAAGAGAGCAGACACACAACTAGGCTTTAGGCAGAAAGAGAAGATTTTCACTATCTTTGAAAGTTTCTTCAACTCAGAAAATCATTATGTTGCAAACAGTGGAAGGCTGGGGGAAAAGAGACTGCATAGGGAAGATTTCTTTATCATCCCTTTTGTTTCTATTCATTTTAATTAGTCATTTTCTTTATTTTAATATCTAGTCTTTAGTCTATTCCTTTAGTTTCTGCTCAGATAAAACTAGATTTCTAGTTTCAAAATTGTTTTGGGGCATATTCTTTAAGGTAAAAATGCAGATTGATCTGTATTTGGCAGGCAGATCCAACCTGGGGTCCTGCTGTATCTTAACTTGAAATTCTTATATCTATGACTTTTTAAGAAGTGCACACATAAACAACACCTACATACTCCAAAAACATTGATTTTGTGACTTCTCAAAAAAAAAAAAAAAAAAAAAAAAAAGGAAGGATCAAAACAGAAAAGTAAACCATTGAACATCCAGAAAATAAAGACTGTATTACCTAGAAAAAACAGCAGAGTGCTGGGGGAAGAACTGAGAATAAACAAGTTGTACAGATCACAGTTTCATCCACTTTCACATTTTAATTTGTCTCATATTTCCAAAGAAAAATATCATCAAAGCTAGTAAAACAAATAAAAAGAAATTGTGACCTCTTAGCTTGAGAGGCTGCACTATTAGAAGTCCAGCTGTGAAATGGTTGTTTGCTTATCAGATGGCTGGTAACATGGCAAAACACCAATCATCCAATTTATACACCCAGATGGGACAATTATGCAAAAATGCTTGGGAAATGGTATGATTAAAGGTCAAGCTAACACATTAAAGGAATCCATATGGGGTTCAGCTCAAGCAGGCAATTAGGAATCATTGTAGGTCCATGTGAAAGCAACCGAGGTGACTCATGTAACTATGCAAAGTTTCTTCAAAAACTAAGTGAGATACTAACCCTTCTTTTATATGTCATTATAAAGTGAATTCTCGCTCCTAATAAATAGTCTGCTGTCAGCCATATCACGTAATACTATGTCTCATTTTAATCAAAGTTTTAGTATGGATCTGATGTCAAGCTTTACGAACTTATCTGAAACTTTTTTTTTTATTTAATAAACAAATTTTTGTATAACTGCTCAGTGAAGTTGTGCTATAAGGTCTTCAGCAAGAGTACATGCTAGAAATCAGCATGCTATAAAACTGTATATTTGCATCCATGTGTACAAACCAATCTCATTTTCAAATTCAAGATTAGTTCTCCTCCATTTTGGAGAAACTTCTAATAAAATAATATGGATATAACTTTATTAAAAAGAAAAAAAAAAAAAAGAATAAAAAAACTCTCTTCCTCATTCCACAATCAAAAATCATGAAGTATTCCAGGAATTAAATCATGAAGCTAAGACTCAAAGGGATTGATACCAATAAGTAAACAGTAAAAATCTGAAGACGAGCAAATCCAATCAAAGAATTAAAGCAATCTGTGCCAAAATTAACTATTATAGCAGAGAATATTAATGAAATCTGCTGAAGTGTAAAGGAGCACCATAGACAGTGAATATAAAGCAGATGGAGTGCATAGGCAAATACATGGCTTCTGAGAATACTTGTAAAGAACATCATTGTACTGGATGCTACAATATGCCAGCTAAGGTTATGAAAGACTACAGAGGATTATATGAAATACTAGACACTTTTAGAAACAGATTTGGCAGAATATCATCACCAGCAAAGTACTAGAAAAAATATTAACATATTTGGAGTTCATAGCTGTCACAAGGAAATTTAGAGGTGAGGAGTCTCAAGGACAGAACCATACCACTCAGTGACAAAAAAAAAATTGAAATTTATTTATTAAGCAAGGTATGCACAGCAGGGAGGAGGCAATTTCTATTATAAGGTTTCTATTTTGTGACACATTCTCATATGGTGTGCAGAACACACACTGATCTAGAACCCTACAGTCCAGTTGTGAGCCAGGACAAAAGGATACTCACTTCCAACACTTTAGCATAGGTGGATCTGGGCTGACAGCGCAGGTTCTCCATGTCGCAATTTCACCATGAACTCAGACTCTTACACCAAACCTTTGGGTATGGATGTTTACCCTATTATTTGCTATCATCTGTTCACTATTATCTGCTAACTTAGATGTCATCATAAGTCATCAGTGATGTTATTGGTTATGTGAATGCAAGCCAATCTCTTTGATTCGCTCTGTATATAAAATCAACTAGTGATTTTTACCTAGGTTACTATCACCTTCTGGTCTTTCTTCACCTCCTGCCTCTAGAGGTATTACTGGCAGGCAAACTGTTAGCAGCTCATCAGTGCTTCATTGTTTCTTCCCCATGTACACCACAGCCAGCGGAGCAGGGCAGAGATAGACCAGAGATTTTGGTTAAGCTGTGCGCCTCCCTCCCCACCCAGTTATCCCATCACATACCAGAATCATCAAAACAATCAGACCTGGGCAGATGTAGTCAAGGGCTCCCTTGTCTAAGTGGTGCTTTCAAGGACGCTTCTCCCTATGATATGTAGCACAGCAAAAATCTGATTTCAAACACTGAACAATTTTAAGTTGTAACATTTTTTGTATTATTGTATTTTTCTTAAGCAGAATTTTGTTGTTCTATTTGTTATAAGAAAAATTCAAAACAGAAATTAGGAAACAATAAGTTCACATCTGAATCCTCATTGCCTTGGCTCTTAATTAGGCACTCAGTAGCACAAACGATGTGTTGGAGGAGTCAGGTTATCCAGGAAAGATCTGTTTCCATGAACAATGATTTTCCTGGAGTTAACTGATAGGAAACACTGAAAAGCTGAGGCCTGAGATGGCAATAAAACTCACTTAAGGTCAGCATAATGCATGGACAAAATAGGAAATACAGAGTTCAAGGGGAAATCATGAACTCCAAGGAGACTCATTTTTTCACAATGCACCAGTAACTAAAAAATCTCCTGAAATGTGTCCACACTTTTCCTTCAAGCAGTAAATAGGTCTTCTAATTATCATTTTTTTTTCCTTTTTAATTTTTTTCCTTTTAAATTTAGGGACTGAAGAAAAGACAGCAGTATAACTAACCTGTCTTCCTTTGGTATAATTTAATGAATGTGAAATTCACCTAGAAGACTAAGAATATACTTTTTTTTTTTTTTTTTTCCCCTCTGAAGACTGATTATACGCCTCTCCCCATGCTTTAAATTCAGTGCTGAGACAGCAATGTGTCCTGGGATGAAGTTTCTGTGAGAAATCAAATAAACATTGATTACATTCCCTATAAGGTTAAGAACAACAATGATGGAAGAGGACCTAAAATGTCTATTCTCAGCACCAGGGTACAAAATAAAAGGTACACACATCTTTGTGCCTTTCTCCATGTCACGGTGATGGAAGAATATAATATATTGTACAATGTAAAAATGTATAATGTAGTCTTCTATTGTGAGGGACATATGCAACAGCTGTACTGAGCAAGACAAAACGTTCCTCTAGCCAGTAGCCCGTCTTCCAAAATGTCCAATGCCAGACATCTGCAGAACTGTGAGAACAGAGAAATACTCTTCTGGCTTCTACATCTAGCTCAGAAGATCCTTGATTCAATATTTTGCACACTCAGTATCCCTCAATGACTTTCCCTCATACTTATGTAAACGTCTAACACTGACAGAATGTGCTGCTATAATTTGCAAGGTGCAGCTTGCTACCTTCTCTTTGTTTTAAAAATGGCTTCTACTAGTCAGCTTGGTTAAGATGGTGAAAACACATGAACTTTAGGGACCTCTGTTATATTCTCTCTGAAATTATCTTGCTTGCAGTCTCAGGTATGTAGTCTCCTAAATACAATTTTCCCACTTTATGGGCATCAGGCCGTGCCAGGCCCCGGGGGTGGCTGCGCTGCCCTTGGCCCAAGCGGGGCCGAGCTGGGCTCCCCCGGCGCCCCGTGGCCAAGTGCCCATTGCCCAGCCTGGCTGAGCTTCAGCTCTGTGAGTGCCATGGGGGGAAGGGGCTGACAGCCCCAGGCCGTCCCTGCGGGGACACAGCCCTGGGGGCATGGGGGCTGCAGGGCAGCTTCCACCCCTGCCCTGGGAGCAGGGTGTGAAAAGCCATGGGTAAGAAAACAAAAACAAATCCAAGTGTACTCGTGGTGAGCAAAACACCAGAAAAAAAAAAGGCAGATACTCTATAACAATTCTAACTGAGTTCTTGAGGTTTTCTTGTACTAGTTTGGACTATGAGTACTACTATCACTGCAGCTGAACTAATTGTTCTTTATATTTTAAGTAGATCATTAAAGAGTCACCTGTACTAGCAGTAAATTCTTATCTCCACATAATGGTATGTTTCCAGGTACCCAAAACAAGATACTAAGAATAACTATCTTAGTCTTTTTCTTATTTGGCTGTTCCTGCCAGGGAGCCATCCCATACCTTTGATCATTCTTCCTTTTCCAGTTACTTCCAAGCTTTTTCCAAGTAAGATATCAGTCTGGTATGCATTTGTTATTGCTTCTGCTTCTCAACAAACTGCTAGGTTTCTAACCCTGTTAGACTTAAATGACAGGTGAAAATACTAAGACCTGAGAAAGCTAAATACCATAAAACCAGAAAAACAAACACTTAAGAAGCTATAGTCCATGATACACCAAGATTAGACAGGTTAGACCCAGCTTGAATTCAGTCTCAAAAGCAAAACTGCAAGACAAGCTTCCTGGAAGTGTAGTTTGAAGCGAACTCTGCTTCCCATGTGCTTCACCACTGATCAGGAACATAGAATCACAGAATCATAGAATCATTTAGGCTGGAAAAGACTTCCAGGATCATCCAGTCCAACCTTTAACCTAGTACTTCCAAGTCCACCATTAAACCATGTCCTTAAGCAGCACATCTACATGTCTTTTGAAGACCTCCGGGGATGGTGACTCAACTACTTCCCTGGGCAGCCTGTTCCAATACTTCACAACCCTTTCAGTGAAGAAATTTTTCCTAATATCCAACCTGAACCTCCCCTGGTGCAACTTGAGGCCATTTCCTCTTGTCCTATCACTTGCTGCTTGGGAGAAGAGACCAACCCCCACCTTGCTACAGCCTCCTTCGAGGTAATTGCATACAGTGATAAGGTCTCTTATCTATCTGTATCTCTCTGAGCCTCCTTTTCTCCAGGCTAAACAACCCCAGCTCCCTCAGCTGCTCCTCATAAGATTTGTTCTCCAGAACATTCACCAGCTTCATTGCCCTTCTTTGGACACATTCCAGCACCTCAATGTCCTTCTTATAGTGAGGAGCCCAAAACTGACACAGTATTCAAGGTGTAGCCTCACCAAAGCCAAGTACAGAGGCACAATCACTTCCCTAGTCCTGCTGGCCATGCTACTTCTGATACAAGCCAGGATGTTGTTGGCCTTCTTGGCCACCTGAGCACACTGTTGGCTCATATTCAGCCAGCTATCGACCAGTACCCCCAGGGCCCTTTCCAGCCACCCTTCCCTCAGCCTGTAGCATTACATGGGGTTATTGTGCCCCAAGTGCAGGACCTGGCACTTAGCCTTGTTGAACCTCATACAGCTGGCCTTGGCCCATCAGTCCAGCCTATCCAGATCCCTCTGCAGAGCCTTCCTACCCTCGAGCAGATCAATGCTCCCACCCAACTTGGTGTTGTCTGCAAACTTACTGAGAGTGCACTCGATCCCCTTGCCCAGATCACTGATAAAGATATTGAAGAGAACTGGCCCCAGCACTGAGCCCTGGGGTACACCGCTAGTGACTGGCCTCCAACTGGATTTAACTCCATTCACCACGACTCTTTGGGCCCGGCCACTCAGCCAGTTTTTAACTCAGTGAAGCATACGCCTGTGCAAGCCATGAGCAGCCAGTTTCTCCAGGAGAATGCTGTGGGAAACAGTGTCAAAAGCCTTACTGAAGTCTAGGTAGACCACATCCACAGCCTTCCCCTTATCTGCTGAGTGCATCACCTTGTCACAGAAGGAGATCAGGTTAGTCAAGCAGGACCTGCCCTTCATAAACCCCTGCTGACTGGGCCTCATCACCTGACTGCCACGTAAATACCGCATGATGGCACTCAAGATGATCTGCTCCATGAGCTTCCCTGGCACCGAAGGAGGCTGACAGGCCTGTAGTTCACCAGATCCTCCTTCAGGCCCTTCCTGTAGATGGGCATCACATTTGCTAGCTGTCAGTCAACTGGGACCTCCCCTGACAGCCAGGACTGCTGATAAATGACATGAAGTGGCTTGGAGAGCACTTCTGCCAGCTCCCTCAGTACCCTCGGGTGGAACCCATCTGGCCCCATAGACGTGTGTAAGTCTTAGAGATATAGCAGGTCACTGACCATTTCCTTGTGGCTTATGAGGGCTTCATTCTGCTCCTCAGCCCTATCTTCCAGCTCGGGGGGCTAGGTACCCGCGGAACAAACGCCCTTGCTGCTAAAGACTGAGGCAAAGAAGGCATTAAGTACCTCAGCCTTATCCTCATCTCTTGTCACTATGTCTCCCCCCACATCCAATAAGGATGGAGATTCTCTTTAGTCCTCCTTTTCTTGTGTATGTATTTATAAAAGCATTTTTTATGTCTTTAACAGCAGTAGCCAGACTGAGCTCCGATTTGGCTTTGGCCTTTCTATTTTTCTCCCTGCACAGCCTCACGACATCATACAACAATCTCTCAATCATTAAGTGCTCTGTGGGAGTGTTCATACAGTCTTCTGTAATTAAATAAATTAAATAGTCTGAATTTTTATCCAGGGCTGGATAGAGAAGGTAAGACGAACATGGATCTTTTATGTCTTTCCCCTGGAAGGGTCACAAATATGTAGACTGCTCTCTCTGGATATACTGGAAGGACAGGTGCTTTTACAGGAAGGATCTTTTCTTGATACGAAGAAACTTGAAAATTAATTCTAGAAATTGCCTTTACCCACACTTTTTTCTGTTCATATTCAAAGCAAAACATATTCTGTTATGACATAAAATGATTTATTTGACATTGGAAGTTTCAGTGAAGGAGTAAGGTTTATTGATAATGAAGTAAGGCACATCAAAACACAGATGAACAATGTTAGCTTAGGATAAACATAAAGTAACAAATCTGCGAGGGAGTTAGGAAAGGATGAAACATGATTGCAGGAGAAAATAGAGATTTAATTCAAGTTTTTAAACAACAGTAGGACATCCACAATAGGTCAGAGAAATAGCTGAAAACTTGAAGTTGTTATTACGTGAAAGAAAGGACCTTGAGGTCTGGGAGTATAACCAAAGCCAAGGAAAGGACAGTTTGGAAAAACATTAAAACAAAAAGGAGGAAGAAAACAATTTGACTAACCTCACGAAAAAGGAGAGAAAAGGCTCTGCCAACTAAAGCTCTGAAGTTGTTACTGGGGCTAGAAAACAGGGAGAACACAGTGATTAAAAAAAACAGGAGTGAAAAACAAAGAGGAAGAAAATGTCTGTTTGTGGATAGTGGGAGAGGATCCCATGGAAACAGGAATGGAAAGGAGTCCTTAGAAAATCTCTTGATACTTCAGTGTCCCACCAAAAATATTCCTAACAGACCCTTCTATACACAAACTGCATTTGCTGTCTTGAACTTCTTCATAAGTCATCACCAACTTTCTAGTGGAGAAATGCACTATGAAGAGTATTAAGCAAGACAATCCATCACCGTCAATGCAGAGGATACGTACATCAATTGCAGATTGGGGTTGTTAGTTCTGTTTTTGTTTGTTTGTTTGTTTGTTTTTCTACTTTGACACAACAATATCAGAAACTGTTTATTCACATATCAGCTTTTAAGGACACTTACACAATCCACAAAAAAGTATATATTTTGCCAAAATTAATGTAAAATTTTATGCTCATTATCAGAAATAACATGTTGTCTTCTGTCTATTCTATCAACCAAAATATTATGTCAATGATATAGTTTATCTTACTGTATATAGCTTATAAAGGAAGAATCAATTTTGAAAACTTATTCATCAGAAAAAAAATAAAAGAAATTCTTATATGTTATTCTGTAGGTCTTATCCTCATAAACAGAGGCTATAGTGTGCATATAAATTACCAATGCACGGGAAGACCTATCTGTGTGTAAAATGAATCAGGCTTGCTAATTAAGTAATATTTGGAGTACAGTAAAGAGACTGCAGAAAAACTGTCCCTACAGGACTGCAGGAGAATCAAATGGTCTTTGTATCATTGGGATATCATAGCTTTAAAAATATTTCTAAAAGTAGATCTAATGTAAAGCTTTGTGTGAACTTTTAAGGAAATCCATGAAGGTAGAATCTTTCTGTTAATATTATTAGGCTTATCTAATTTTATTCATTCTTAGCTGAGGTTCTTAAAAATAAATCAATTTTAAATAACTGCTTTATATGCACAGATATTAAGCAACTTGAGTCATTTCTGTAACATAGTAATTTCTGTTTTATATTATATTGACATATTATTAGATAAAAAAGACATTTTTTACCAGTTCTCTGTGAAGGAACTGAAAACAAAACATATAAATAGCAGTGTAATGCGTGTTAAAATATCCTTATCTTCATTTAATCTCTGAGTTTGTTTTGTGTGTGTGTCATATAAAAAAAAAAAAAAAAAAAAGAGAAAAATACAAGACAGCATGCTCTCAGCCTAAAAAAATAAAGCAAAACCTAATTATTATCATTCAGGGGTTTAAACTACCTGATAGCGAAACTATTAGTCTATATTTGAAATACTGACAATCAAATATTTCAATACAAGGTAACAGGTTTTTAGACTTAGGTCCAGACTCTTATTTTGGCCACCTAGAGACATATATGGCCTGTCAAAAATATTGATCTGTAGTAGAGTTAGGTTTCTGAGCCATTTTCCTTTTCCTGCTTCAATGGTGTTTCAATTCAGAATTTTGATTAATATCTACTACTCATATCAAATACTAAAAAATCCATTAAGTTTATGACTTTTCATTTTTGGACATATCGAGTATTCGCAATTGCATTAATGTATGATGTGAATGTTTATGTTACTGTAAATGAACTGAAAGGATTGTTGTGCCTTTCAGAGTCCATCCATAAAAAACATCTTTAAACATCCCCAAAATTGTGACAATGTGGTGGTGGGTAGTATGGGGGATCAGCTGTTAAGTCACCCTAGGAGCAAATGTTTGTAACTCTGCCTTATGAGCCACTGTGATATATATTCACTATACTTCAGTATATTCATATACTGGGTAGGGGTGGGGCTAATTAACTCTAACAGAGCTTTAAAAGTAGAAGCCAGCATAAGAGTTAATGAAGCCTTCAAGAGAAAAAAAAAGAGAGCAATAATAATGATGAAAAAGTATGTATTTCATTTAAGGTTGGTTTGTGTGCTATTTTTGTTTGAAAACATGACAAAATCAACATATAGTGATTGTACACTCCTGTCTCAAGTAGCCAATTGCATGTGCTGAACCTTTTGTTCCATCCACAGCAAAAATATATCAGTGCTTAGTAATAATTGTGCAAACCATTTTTGCAATGGTTATGCTATATGCTAACTGCTTTCTTTCCCAGTTACAGTAGTTAAAACACAGTAGAGGAAGCCTCATTTTAAGTTATGTTTTCAGTGAACCCTGGATAAATAAGTACTAGTACAACTAAATTCACATCATGAATAAATTACTCTTGAATTCAGACCCTAGCTTATTCTCTCACTTGTGTATTTACCAACACAGTAGGTGTAAAATAAAAACAGAATTTAGAAATTGTAAATGTTTGCTTTTTTCATCAAAGTAACAGAATAGTAGTATGAATGTATGGGTTAGATAGCTGTATTGGGTTTACATGTTAAGGGTTTGGTAGCAGGGGGGCTGCAGGGCTGGCCTCTGTGATCAGAGCCCAGAAGCTGCCCCATATCAGATGAGAGCAATCTCCAGCTGGCTCCAAAAGGGACCCGCTGCCAATGAGCGATGCTGGTTGTGCCTCTGGGAGAGCAGAGTTGAGAAAAGGAAAATACTGCTGTGCCACAGCAGCTGGGAGAGAGGAGTGAGGAAATGTGAGCGCAACAACCCTGCAGACACCAAAGCCAGTGAAGAAGAAGGGCAGGAGGCTCTTCAGGTGCTGG
This sequence comes from Chauna torquata, assembly GCA_013399475.1. Classification (NCBI taxonomy): domain Eukaryota; kingdom Metazoa; phylum Chordata; class Aves; order Anseriformes; family Anhimidae; genus Chauna; species Chauna torquata. Next base: position 16,372 of record VXAL01007650.1, on the reverse strand, counting down.
AGCAGAAATTCCCCTGCGGCCCATGGTGAGGACCATGGTGGAGCAGGTTGTCCCCCTGCAGCCCATGGTGTACCACGATGGAGCAGATCTCCATGCTGCAGCCCATGGAGAGGAGCCCACGCAGGAGCAGGAGGTCTGGTGGGAGCTGCTGCCTGTGGGAGACCCATGTTGGAGCAGTTTGCTTCTGAAGGATGGACCCTGTAGTATGGACCCACAATGGAGCAATTCTTGAAGAGCTGCAGCCTATGGGAAGCCCATGTAGGTTCAGTTTGGGAAGGACGGCATCACGTGGGATGGACCCTGCGCTGGAGCAGGGGAAGAGAGTGACCGTCAAGGAGTGGTAGATGATGAAGTATTATGGACCAACCACAGCCCCCATTCCCCTGCGCCTCTCAGAGGGAGGAGGTAGAAGAGGGTGGATAGTGGGGAAGTTGTTTTTAGTTTGATTTTTGTTCTCACAGGTCTAGTCTGCTAGTGATAGGCAATAAATTATATTGATCTCCCTACAATGAGTCTGTTTTGCCAGTGATGGTAACCGGTGAATGATCTTCTTGTCCTTATCTCAAACCTTGAACCCTTTTCCATCGTATTTTCTCCCCTTCTTCCTTTGAGGAGGGGGAGTCAGAGAGCAGTTGTGGTGGAGTTTAGATGCCCAGCAGGATAAACCCACCAAAATAGCACTATTTAAAGACTATGTAACTTTTAAACTTTAAGAAAGAGATGCTTATATGACTGCATTGTAACTTTCTAGGTCATCCTTTTGACTTCTCAGTGCATTGGTATGTTTTAACTTAAAAACATAAATGTGGGCTCTCAAAATTTTGTGAAAATTAACACAGGAATAGCAAAGAAAAACCTGAACTCTTCTAAGTAAGTCTGATAACTCCAAGAGAATGGTAAGTGGGTCAAACTCTTCCTTTAAATACTCTGGGAGCAGTCATGAATCAAGTAACACCTCTGTAAACTTGTTACTGAAATACCAGCCCTGCTTGGGAGGGAGTTAGAGATGGGTAGGTGTAGGTAGTGGTCTAGGTGCTGGGTAAGTGTTGTAAGTGAAATGTAATTATTTTTAAAGTGTGTAAGTTTATGCTGCTGTGTTTTGTTTCTTAGGTATAGTATACTTGTAGAGTAGTGAGTAATATATATTGTTTTGTGCTTAGGGATAAAGAAATATTGTGTATTTAAAGAAGTGGTTTATAAGTAACTACCTGTCAAGAAGAAAAGCTTTTGTTGTTTTCTCTTAGTTCTGTGTAACAAACTAAAATTTTCATTGCTTAATAGCTTAGAATACTTTCATTTTAAACAATTATGCTTAATGTTTCAGGTGTTCTTAAATTGTTTTATTATCTTTCGTTAACAGTACATAATAAATACATAGATCAGGAGTTAAAACACCTTTTTTGATAAGACTTATTTCTCTTGCTTATATTAGCTGTACTTTCTGTATTATAAAGGTATGCTACTTTAAAATCAAATTTGCAGCCTCAAGAATAGGTGATAGATCTATTACTTAACCTAGAAAACTATTGAAATATGCATTCCTATTGCTCCTTTGGAGGCTTTGTCTTTTTTTTTCTTAACTTTCCTGTTTCTGTCCTGTGAATTCCTAATTACTTCTTATATTTTGTTCCTATGAATAACTCAATTAAATAACAAGAGTGAATAAAATGCATCAAAACTGGTGATGTAACTAACATTCATTAAGGCTGAGTCAGCAGGTATGTTTGCTTTACAAATATGAATAATCTCTCTGACTTCAGTAAGATTGTTTGCATGATTGCCTTGCTTCTTTGGGATGCAAAACCTAATTCTAAGCAAGAATTTTTATTAGGAGTGTTGCTTGCTATTTAAATCCAGTGAATGGTTTTAGATAACTTATTCCACAATAAACTTGATTGGGGGAAAAGTCTTTCTTCCTTGTGCATGTATTTTCTGAAAGGACATACAATATGACAATCAAAGTATTTCAACAAGGTTAGAGATTGTTGTTTGAATTGAAATGAAGATAAGGGAATTATAACCTGCATTTTGAGTGAGTGTTTTTAGCTATTAAGATACAGAATAAAATGGGAAATAGAACACTCCATATATAACTGTAGTTAGAGAAAATACTACCATCTGCTCTTTGAGAAAATGTTCACTGAATGCGTTATGTTTGATCTGGCCTTATAGACATGGTCAGATAGACAATTTAGTTCATCTTAGTGATTCTGGCCAAATATTAGAGAATGTAGGCATGTAGATGACAAAAATTAAGTTATCTGAAGTATTTCAGGTGGAATCTACAGGTCTGAAATAGTACTTTAGATATTATATCATTCATTGTTATCTTTCCCTGCTACTTGATTTTGTGGCCTAGACAGGTATACTCTTCTCTGGGTAAAGAACTGGCTGGAGGGCTGTGCCCAGAGGGTTGTGGGTAATGGAGTTAAGTCCAGCTGGCGTCCCGTTACGAGTGGTGTCCCCCAGGGGTCGGTACTGGGGCCTATCTTGTTTAATATCTTTATTGATGACCTAGATGAGGGGATTGAGTGCACCCTCAGTAAGTTTGCAGACGACACCGAGTTGGGAGATAGTGTCGATCTGCCTGAGGGTCGGGTGGCCTTTCAGAGGGATCTGGATAGGCTGGGCTGCTGGGCTGAGATGAATGGGATGAGGTTTAACAAGGCCAAGTGCCGGGACCTGCACTTTGGCCACAATAACCCCATGCAACGCTATAGGCTTGGGGCAGAGTGGCTAGAAGACAGTGATGAGGAAAGGGACCTGGGAGTGTTGATCGATGCTAGGCTGAACATGAGCCAGCAGTGTGCTCAGGTGGCCAAGAAGGCCAATGGCATTCTGGCCTGTAT
>VXAL01007650.1:0-13275 GCA_013399475.1 Chauna torquata | reverse complement strand
ACCCTTGCGGTTTTTAAGAAGCGCCTGGACAAGGTGCTACAAGATATGGTTTAGTAGCTTAGTGGGTAATATTGGTGATAGGATGAAGGTTGGACTAGATGATCTTGAAGGTCCTTTCCAACTTTGTGATTCATTAAAATAAAAATAAAAAACATTAAAATAGTCTTACTAAATCTTACTCAAGTCTTCATACTTCAGTTCTGTAACTTTAAATAAATAAAAATAAAAGTTCTCTGCATTTAGGCATTTTTGTGAATATCATATTAACTATCTGATTAGAATAAATCATCTTTTAGAATCATCACCTAAGGTATTTATATTCTAGCACTTATTCTAGAAGAAAGAGAACATACTGTATTGGCTGAACTAAACACTAGATGAATTCAAGCAAGAAGTGAGTTCAAAATGAAATGTGGAAGCCATGTCTTCTAGCAGTGCAAAACTACATACAAAAGTATTGTAAAACATCTATAAAGAGGCAGAAAGCTATGTCAAATGTAGCAAACTCTGAACTATCAATACAGCATAATACACAGTGAACTTACAAGAAAGATGAATTTAGATCTACTCAGGAAAACATGTTGCTTCTGACTAATGAATACAGTGTATGAGAGAGATCATGCTTGCTTTACTAGATAAATATTATGCTCTAAGTACATCCAAAAAAAACCACAACTGTTTAATTTAAAAAAAAATATCTATCTTCTTGACTAATGTAATAGCTGTATGTATTGTGAAAAGGATAGAAATACTGATAGTGAAATACATACCTTTCTGCCACTTCCTTGGCTTGCTTTAAAACCTATTTCAGACAAATGACTGAGCTGGAAAATCCAGCCTATAGGCGCAATCTGCAGGTGTACTCAGGAAATACCCTTTCCAGCATCACTGTCACAATTAACAATAAAAAGCAACTTCTTGGCAGTCATAGCTTCAGCATAGTGTGAGGCAGCTTTCCCCGGTGCTGTCTGTCTGTCTTGATTTGTAAGACAAATCCTCCACATAAGTATCTTGAGTTGCTAATTTTGCACTTTTAACCTGTATTATGTTAATGTAAAATCCCCAGCTTAGCTTTTCTACTCGCTATTGTTCTCTCAGAACAGTTATCTGCTATGTAGAATTGCCTGGGGGACAGAAAATACGTCAATTTTATAATTCATTCATTTGATTGAAAACATGAGTAATTTTGCTAAAATCTCTATAGCATGAATATGAATGGCTCTTGAACATTCTTGCTGTACTCCCAATGAATTTAAAAAAAAAAAACTGTATGGTTTAGCATTATGTAGTTGTTTAGCAAAATCTATCCTCTAGGCAAATTTTTCTTCAAAAGAAAGCTACCTCAGATATAAGATGGTAGTATGACTGTACCATTGCAGCACTTGCCCAAAACTAGTTTGTCTGAACAGATTACCTATTTAATCTTAATTACCTCCAGAGGTCTTGCAAGCAAGCCACCTTGTGGTATGCATGTTAGATTTGTCCTGAGGCTGTCTGTACAAAGGACCTGGCTAGCAGCTTGTGGTACTGACACATGAGAGAGAGAATTCAACTTCTGGCTCTCTGTCCAAAGATTCAGGAGGTGCCCTAGTTTCTGCCAGGCTGAGCAGAAAATAGATTAACTAAATCCTAGTTTTGTCAAACCAAAGCCTCAACTCCTCTGAGGAATTTTCTAACAAGAACTATTGTGGTAGACGCTCTCAAACTATATCTACATATAGGACTTAACACAAATACTTGTCAAGTGTTGTTAAGCAGCAACTAGGAGCAATAAAGTGGTTCCCAAACCTGTTAAACTCTGGTGGTTAATTCATAGACCTGGATTTTGGAGAACACTTTTTTTGGATGTTCTGTCTATTTGAGTTGGATCAAATATTTCAGTCCAGGCCTCCAATGTCAAAGGAGAGTTTTCCATTTTTCAAAACAAAAAAGAATTCCAAGCTGATGACCATGAAGAATCAAGACATTAGGCACCTATGTTTTATCAATAGTATGCCAAAGAGAGATTCCGCAGTTTTCAGTCTTGGAGGTTTAAGATCTGACTGGATAAAGCCTGGAACAACCTGGTCTGATCTCATAGTTGATCCTGCATTAAGCAGAAGATTGAAGTAGATCAATTCCTGAAATCTGTTCTCTTTTTGTTATTGTTGTATTAGTTCCTGTCTAGAATTGCTGGATTTTGAGGCTGAGGTATGTCTGAGCTTCCAGATTCCAGGTTCCACTGGAACCTGGTTGGTATCATTGAATTAAGCTCCCTTTTCTCTCTCTCAAGGCCTTTGAGCCTGATAATGTGCTAGGCACACCAGCATGAACGAACTTTTGCCAAACTTATTAATGGTCATTTTAACAGCCCAAAGTGGAGGGGAATCCAGCCACTCAACAGTACTCAGTGCTTCCAGCTCTTCCACAGGATATGGAAGGTAAGGGTTATACGCCCCCTTTAGTCTGCAGAATACTACTAGTCTGTATGTAAACCAAGAATGTAGTATTTTCTGTGTCCCTTACTGAATCAATACAAAAAAGAATGTCAGGTTCTTCATGCCAGAGGGTAAGAATGACTCTTGGACACCCCATTAGGTCAGGAGGGCACCGTTCTGATATTTGAACGTGTATTTTCTTTTAAAAGCATGACCAATCCTTCAATGATATGTGTCGGATAACACAATGAATAACACAACACATAAACACATAACACCTAATGAATAAACTGCATAAGCAAACTTTCAAGAAGAGACTGAAATCCTGATACTCCTCACTGGCACCTTTAAAACTGAAACAATTGGTCTACTTGAGTATTCATGCTCTCCCTGCTTCTTTCTTTCTTAGCTATGGGCTTTTACATCCTTTCTCTAGGTGGATGAAAAACTGAATATGAGCCAGCAGTGTGCGCTTACAGCCCAGAACGCCAAGCATATACTCGGCTGCATAAAAAGAAGCATGACCATCAGGTTGAGGGAGGTGATTCTCCCCCTCTACTCTGCTGTTGTGAGACACCACCTAGAGTACTGTGTTTAGCTCTGGGGCCCCCAACATAAGAAGGACATGGATCTGCTGGAATGAGTCCAGAGAAGGGCGATGAGGTTGATCAGAGGGCTGGAGCACCTCACCTATGAAGATAGGCTGAGAGAGCTGGGGTTGTTCAGCCTGGAGAAGAGAAGGCTCTGGACCTTATAGGGGCCTTCCAGTACCTAAATGGAGACTACAGAAAAGATGGAGAGGGACTCTTTATCAGGGAATGTAGTGATAGGACAAGGGGTGGTGGCTTTAAATTAAAATAGAGTAGATTTAGATTGGATGTTAGGAGGAAATTCTTCACTCAGAGAGTGGTGAGGCACTGGAACAGGTTACCCAGAGAAGCTGTGGTTGCCCCATCCCTGGAAGTGTTCAAGGCCAGGTTGGATGGAGTTTTGAGCAACCTGGTCTAGTAGAAGGTGTCCCTGCCCATGGCAGGGGTGTTGGAACTAGATCTTTAAGGTCTCTTCCAATCCAAATCATTCTATGATTCTAAGATTCTAATTTACCCCTTAGGACTATAGCTTCCTTGTATATGTATGTATAGTTTCCCCTGATGTTTTGCTTAATATTCAAGGTCCTATAAACTTAGAGGACATTTTATAAGTTCCAAATCCAAAGCTTTAAAGACTTCTTATTTTTTTCCCAAACACTTATAAGAAGCTGTGACCAGGGGGAGTGGCAGGGGGGAGCGTGGGTGGGTTTGTAATCTGTTGTCTGCCTTGTGAAAACAATGAAGTCATGCAATGTCCCAGGGAGATTCCAAAAGAATAATTTAGTGTCAACAATGTGGTTGCTAATATGCTGAAGTTTTCAATTCCTTTTTATAATGGTTGAGTATAAATTCTTTCAAAATAAGTAATTTTTTTTTCATTTCTTTGTGTGTACCAATGACCCCAAGTCTTCCTGAGCTTTGAAGTGGATATTACTTGATCAAAGCTCCTCACTACCAACAAAAAGGATTTTCATGACTCCAGAAAAGTCAACATTTATGGAAAAATAAATAAGCAACTAATATTTGAATAAAGACTACTTAAAGCACCTGGAAAAATGGTGCGTGTAAGAGGTGCATAAACCTTTTCTTTCATACCCTAAGAGAAAGCATTTTACTTCCAAACTTACTTTTATCCATATTGTAGAGTTTGAATTACAGCAGACCATGACTACTAGTCCCCTCTGGTCATAGGAAGCTCCTTCTTTACCTATGATGTCTGCCAGTCTGTAGGTCTGCTCCTTACATCAGGTTTCCAGCTCTCTACAGTCTTTGAAACCTTTTGTCTAAGTTGGTTCTGTTTCTGAAGGCAGAAATTATGTCCCTTTTCCTTGAAGAGGGTTTGTCTGATCCAGCCACCTGAAGAAAATTAAGACAATGTGAATTACAGTGGATAAAATACATGCTGTGCTTCAGTATATAAAATGGATCTGAAAAACCATTCCCACTAGAAATATAATAATAATACAATACATAGTTCAAGCAAAGACTGAAAAATTAGTAAACTATACATGTCTACTTCTTTGGACCTTCAGTGTAGTCTAGTAGATGAACCAAGTAAAACAAGTAAAGGTTTTTGATCCTCACACCGAAATACAAAATGGCAACATAAATCTAATGAAAAATATGTGATGTGTCAGTAAGTCTTACATAATTCATTACCTAGTGGTGATCCTGGCAGTCATTGTTGATGGTGGGAAAACTGATGATTTTACTGAATTACATTCTTTGGTTAGAATAGTGAAACAGTAATTCACGAGAAATATTGTTTGTACTCATCTTGCTTCAGTTGAGTAAATTGTACAGTACTATTAGACATACCCTGTGTTCTAAGGAAAAGAGAGAACAGTTGACACTACAATGAAACAGATATATGGGAAGTAAGGAGAGGAAAATAAAGAAAAAAGTCCTCAAAACCAGAAGATGAAGTATGACGGATTAAAGTTCTGCTACAGCATTAGTGGTGGCAGTAACAAGAACTGAATGTAGTGAATTCATCTGAAAGCAGCTAATACATCTTAGATATAAATAATACTTAAGAATTAGTTAATTACACTTATCATATGTTTAATTGTACTTGACCTTGTCTGGCTGCCAGACACCCATCCAGTCACTCTCTAATTTCCCCTCCCCAACAGGACGGGAAGAAAATAAGATGGAAACGCTCCTCTGTTGAGATAAAGACAGGGAGATTACTTACTTGTTACCATCATGGGCAAAACAGATTCAAATTGGGGAAAACTAATTTAATTGATTGCCAATTAAAGTAGAGTTGTATGGTGATAAATAAAAACAAAAACTAAACAGCTTTCCCCAGTCCCTTTTTTTACAGGCTCAACTTCTCTCTTTCATCCTAAACTCTTCAACTTCCTCCCCTGCCCTGAGCAGCACAGGGGAATGGGGGCTGTGGTCAGTCCCTCACAGCTCCTCTCTGCCGCTGCTTCCTCCTCACACTTTTCCCCTGCTCCAGTGTGAGTCCTTCCCACAGGGTGAAGTCCTTCAGGATAAACCTGCCCCAGCATTAAGTCCTCTCCACAGGCTGAAGTTCCTTCAGGGCGTATCCACCTGCTACACTACAGGGGCCTCCACAGGCAGCAGGGAAATACCTGCTCCACAGTTACCCTCTCCCACAGGCTGCAGGGGAATCTCTAACGCTGGGAGCACCTCCTGCCTGCCCTTCTCTGACCTTGATGTCAGCAGGGCTGTTTCTCACACTTTTTTCCTCAATCCTCTCTCTGTCCAGGGTGGCTGCAGGGCCCGACAGTGCCCTGTGGTGGGGCTGTTGGAGCCAGCTGAAACCAGCTGTGTCTGGCATGGGGCAGCCCCGGCCTCGACTCATGGAGGAGCCTGGCAGCCCTCCGGGCATCTGCACCCAATACAAACTGTAAGTAGGAAAGAATAAGAACTTGGGGTGAGGTGGCAACACCCCAATTCTGAACCTGCAAACCTGGGTCCTCAGGCCTTTCCTAGTCTAGGTATTATATTACTACTGCTGATGTCCAGAGTAGCTGAAGTGCATGCAAACCTATCAGAACTCTCACATTGATAGTAAAACCTAAAAATAAATAAATAAATAAATAAATAAAACTGTTTTTTCTTACAAATCTTTTTGCATCTCAAGCAACTATAACATCATGGTCAGTCTTGCTCCATAACCATGTCAGTCAGAGTTTATCAAGCTAATCTGTAGTTTCCTGGGCAGCTGCAAGAGATTGTGGACTGGAGAAGAAAATTTGCTAATCCAGTACAACCATGGAGCTTAATCTCTAGCAACTGTAGACTCGATAAAGCCAAACTGAAAGGCAGAGGCTTTTTGGCACTATCCTATCACATGTTCAGACGTGATCATTGTCTCAGTCAGACTGGGGCCTTATACTTGTACATATACTTGACTAGGGGTGGTTTACCAAATGTTGAAATCAGAAATTATATCCTTACTTTATTCTCTCCATAACTAGAACTTTGTTGTGTTTTCATAGGCCTATAAGCTGAAGAAAATGGTAGATGCTGCTGTATTACCTTGCTTACTCCATGGAAATACCACTTGATAAGAAGAGTTCTAGAAGCTCATGTGCATCCAGTGAAGCCCAGGAGTAAACTTGTTGGTCTACCATAGAAAATCTAAAGGTAAGGCAGGAATGTAGGGGTAAATAATCAGTCTTTCTACTGAATACAAAACTGTTCTGATGTGCCTTATTCAACTTTTTATCTTCCACAAAGACGTGAGGAGGGGGGAATTCTGAGCCTGTAGCTTGTCTGCTATATTTTTCTTTAGTAGAAAAATTTGCTTAGTGCAGTAAAATCAGATGCAAGCATCTTAGAAGCCAGACAATACAGTTTTAATAATACCTACTCAGATATCAAATTGATAGAACAGATTAGAAATTAAATTAACTGTCAGAAGTCTTATTGGATTTTGTGTGGCATACTTTTTCTTCCTCCTACTAGAGCAGCTTGATTTGTGTCTTGGGTTTTTTGTTTGTTTGTTCGGTGCTTCTCCGCCTCTGGATGGTTTCAAACATCCAATTCTTCTTTTTCACAGCATTGTGAAATAGTATATTTGAAAGGATGTTACTGGTCCTCCAGTTTGGTATCTGAAAACACAATATTTTACAGAGAACTTTTTAATCTTTCCTTTAATGTCTCCAAAGATTGTGCAAAAACTATTTTCCAAGATATGTCTTTCTGATTGTCCTTATTGCTAGGAAGTTCTTGTAATAACCAGAGTAAGTTTATCCTTCTAACTCAGCCTATTAGTCCTTGTTTTATGGCTAAAGTCCAGTGTGACTAGCTCTTCCTTTATCTCATATTATTGCACTTTAAGTCTTTATGTAGAGTTATCATGTTCCTCCCTAGGTGTCACCACTTTCATCTAAATAAATGTAATTCCTTTAATCTTCACTTATAAGTTGTGTTTTACGTAGATATAAAACAATCTCTTATCTGAGATTTGTGTCTTTCCAAATACTAACATAGTTAAAATAATTTACTCTTCTCTGAAGTTCTGCAGTTGACTTAAAGAAAACATCTTTGTTCCCCTGGAGCAGAGGGATGGCAATAGGAAAAAGTTCGTAACAGGTCTCCTTGAGTTGTGATGGTTTAGGGGGGGAAATGGAGCATCTTAAAACAGTAGCTGTAAAACATGATCTCTGGGCTTTATATTTCATTCTGCATTATACCTTTCGACATTTGTTAACAGTGGTATATTTCAAATAACTAGGTTTTCTAGGGTTTGCACCAGCAGAGCATTAATACTGCTTTACTGCCTTTGATTGTTTCTGCCTACAGAAGAGAAAAAGTGTGTAGAGAAATAATTATTTATAAATTATTTTTTTTCACTACAGAAATAAAAAAGCTATATTCATCAGACCATGAATTTTTGTTACTGTGATAGCAATGAATTTTCATGCTCCAAAAAGATGCCAGTTTCTTGCAAGCCCTCAATTTTTAGATTACTTTGCCACTTGTAATGGCCAAGCTTTGAAAGAAAAAAATATGTATATATTAGCTAGTACTCAGGGCCTATAGGAACAAGTTTCTCAAGCAGAAGAACTGGTGCTGAATTTTGGAGAGTTTTGACTTCAGGTGAACTCTAGTGTGGTCTTGTGGCATGAGTATCCACAAGCAGCTACCGTGCATTTTGTGAGTTCCTCTTTTTCACCTTCCCATTGGGTTTCATCCAAAAAGAATCCTGTTGGCACTCTTGGAGAGTGCTCTGCAAAGTGAACCAAAGTGCAGTAGGTGGTGAAGGTCAAGAAACTTATTCCAAAAGCACTCTCCAAATTATAAACAAATATATATGCTGCACCAAAAGAGTCCAGATTGCAGGTCAGTTGCTCAGGCTACAATATAGCTACAATAAAATGAGACTAAATTGCCTTATTTGCCAAGTACAGAAGAAAATTTCCAATCTGTATCTATGGGTCTGAAAGAAGAAGTGTTTGCATTTTCCAGATGTGAGGCTTGATGGATCTAAAATGTCTAAATGTTAGTGGTCTTCAGGAGTCACCCTTATCTTTTTCATTCTGCGACAGTTGAAATCTCACCTGGTCTATGCTGGATCTGCTGTTTTGTGTTCTTCACTGCTTTTGTACCTTATTCCTCTGTAGCCTTTCCTTCTGATTGACCCCACATGCAATGATGCAAAGGGCAGGCCCAACACACCGTTTACTTACCTGATCCACACTAGCTCAGGAGGCTACACATGTAGAAATGTAGTACTTCTCCTTCTTACCATATATACACGCGTGTTTTAAATTATGCTGTCAGAAAAATAAAAAGCTGTTATTGTAAACCAAGCTTACAATGGCATGCGTGCTCATCAGATTTGCAGATGACAGTGAACTGGGAGGACCAGTCAATGTGCAGGAGGGTAGACCTGTCATTCAGGGAGTTCTAGACAGGCTGCAGGAATTGGCTGTCATTAACCTTATAAAATTCATCAAAGATGGCTTTTAACTCCTGCCCTTGTGCAGGTAGTGCCTCTGACAACAGGGCAGACTGGGGGGCAGCTCTTCTGACAGGGTGGGGGGCTTGGGCTGACAATGAGGCAAGCAAGAGCCAGCAGCCTTCCCTGGCAGCAGAGACAGCCAGCAGCGTCTTGGGATGTATCAACAGGAGCAGAGCCAGTAGAATGATGGAAAGGATGCTTATTTAACCATATCTAGATACCGTGTCCATCTTGTGTCCAAAAGAAAAGAAAAACATTGATCAACTGGAGGGAGGTCAGGGAACAAAGATGGTTGGGGCTGAGAGACTGAGGCTTGTTCAGTCTGGAAAACAGGTAGCTCTGGAGGAGGGCTACCAACAGCATGGGTCATTGAGATGTTGGAGCCAGCTTCAGGGGTGCATATTAGGATAATGAGAGGCAGAAGTTGGAACAAAAGACAGAGAGAGGTTATAAGGAAAAGCTTTCATGGGTACGATTTCCAGCCTTTGATGTTTTCTAGACCAGACTGGAGAAAGCCATGGGTAAACAGATCTAATCTTATAGCTGACTCTGCTTAGGGCAAGAAATTGGAGATTGAAATTGAAACAGAAAAAAAAAAATCAGATATAGGCAGGTCTCATGTATGAAAGAGTCAGACAGGAGACAAATGTGCTTCTGATGATGCTGTCTTTCAGGAAAAGGTCCATAGTGGCGAATAGAGCACAAGTACATAGATGGAAGCAGCCCAAAGAAAAAGGAGTTTCATCTGGGGCATACAATATATACCACATACCATATGTCTGCTGGCACAGATGCTGGCACAGAACCTGCACTGTGCTCTTACCTTTGCACTCTCCTTCCCAAATGGCAAGTTACAGTTTCCTTCACTCTTGCAATATCCTGCAGTTTATCCTCATTCTTACCTTTGCAGTCCATCAAAGTCTGCAAAATCAGGACTGTGGTGAGACATGGATTCCATGTAATTTTCTAGGTTAGTTTAAGGTGGGCTTGCTAATAAAAGGTGTAACATTTTTTCTTTAGAAAAATCATTGTAAAAAGCATTTGAAATGGTCTCAATTTCTCACATTGATAGAAAATCTAGTTTGAGTGAAGAGAAGAAAGAGGAACTGCGTTATTTTCTTCAAATCTTGCACTTTTTTTCCTATGGTATGCTGAGATGAGCCACTTACCAAAGAAACCTGTCTGTATGTTTACCAATCTGCACAGTTTAAAACTTTGAGTTCTGGAAGGTTAGAAATAGAGTTAAAAATACATTTCTTGGCAGTACATTCATTTTTTTTCTCCCTCATCAGCTCATGAGAACAAATAGGAGGTTATTCCATCTGTTTCAATCCTATTAATGTTTTAAATCTCCTTTTCTCAATCTCTTTTAGATGTGTTTAAAGAGATGTGGAGTTTGTGTTACACTAAAACAGCAAACTAGATTAGATTAAATAGGATGACATGTTTTTCTGGGTTTGATCCACTTAATATAAGAATCTCAGATTTGGTGTTATTATTTGTGTAGGTTGAGATTTTATCCTGTTGTTTAAACCAGATTAATTTATTCAGAAATAACTTAATGTATGCAGAGCTCAGTTTTCAGTCAGTTTAAATCTGGCTGGCCTCAGCTAGGATGATTTCACAGAGCCTTTGACCTTTACAAGTTACATCATTTAATAAGCATACAATGTTATTGCATTTGCATAAGAAGTGCTCAGAATATAGTGGTTTTTTTTTTTCCCCTGAAATGGTTTTATACCACTTTTTGCACTTTATCTTATATTCTTTAGGTGACTAAGAAAAATGAGAGGATTAAAAAGATTAGAAATTTGTCTTCCTTTAGGGAGGATACATATTTTTACAGAACACTGTATTTAAAGAAAATTATAGTAGCAAAGTCTAAGTTGCAATAATCAGGGAATGTTAATGCTATCTATATATAACGTAAGCTTACCATATAGAAATACTGTGGGATATTTGCCCAAGATACCTAAAATAAGATTTCAACAACTTGTATTTACCTTTGAAAAATTATGTTTAGAAAAGTGGGGGGAAAAAAAGTTTAGAGAAAGGTATCAGAAAGAGCATCAGAGCTGGTAGATCAGAAAACAACCAAAGTGTTTATAAATCTTGTAACTGACATGTTTATTAATCTCAAGTCTGGATATTACTCGAAGATACATTTTTATTTACCAAAGGAACTGAAAGTCCTTTTGATAGCTCAGAGAAGCTGTTTTGCTCTTTTTTTTGACTTTAAATCATTCCTTCTTTCAAAAGCAGAAGCCAAGGACTGTGATGACTTCCTTCTAGACCACTGGCAGCCACTGAAGTAAACTTCTTCCAAACACATGAATAAGGGAATTTAGTCAAAAGCCAGACCTCTAGGATAAGTTTTTTAATTCCCACACCTTTCCTAATTCCTCTTACCTGTCTGAACATGAAGGCTGACACAGTTGTGCTCACAGTATAGTAGAGACGTTGAAGCCTCCACTACAATCTCAGAGTTTTCAACTGAAAAGAACCTGTTAGAGATTCTGTCCTTGGAGAAATTCTTAGCCGTTGTGTCGAACCTGTTCACCTGTTTCTGTACCTGATTCGTGCAGCTGTTGACATACATCTGCATCTCTCTTCCTTGACTTTTCCACAATTTGGGCAGATGCTTATAGACTAGGCCTATTTCATTGCCTCTTGGGTTTATCTGATTGTCTAATTTGTCTTTAATGTTCATGCCACTATACTATTCTATTCTATTTCCCTTAGTTTGTTCCCTTAATGTTTAATACAGCTCAACCAGCTGCATTTAGAATAAACTTCTTCAATTTTTGAAAGTCATGTGAATATGTTGAGAGCAGGTCAGAAAGAACTAGAACTCCCTTGCTTTTAAGAGAGAACAGCTACTTACCTTGTTGCAGGAAGTATGTTTTAATGTTTTTACCAATGCAACCTTTAAAATCCTTTCTTTTTAAACTCTGGAAAATTTCCTGGTGTACCAATACAGAATTTGACCTGATATTTTCAAATTGTTTCCAATTTATTCATGCTAAAAAATTAAGAACTTGTTGACATTCTGTGTGTGAGCCTATGACCTATGATCAGAAGTTAAGAGATTGATGACCAAAATTCTGTTTATTTAATAACACAGACATATGTTTGGGTGAACTGAGGTAATGTTAACCACAGAAAAAAAAAGTTCTCTTTTGGGCAACAAAACCTGCCTAGGAGGCTGAGCAAATACACAGCCGGTTAACCCTAATCAGTGAGCACTCCTCTGTGGCTCTCTTGAATGCAGAACTGAGCTAACTCAGACTCACCATCATGTGTTCATCTGAGCTGCAGTGTGAGGACAGGCAGGGGAGACAAGAAGGGGGTGTTGCCCTCTATATCAATGGCCAGCTGGAGTGCATGGAGCTCTGCCTGGGGATGAGTGAGGAGCTGACTAACAGTTTATGGGTTAGGATTAAAGGGAGGGCAGGGACAGGTGACATTATAGTGGGAGTCTGCTACAGGCCACCTGACCATGAAGACAAAACGGATGAGGTCCTCTGTAGACAGATAGGAGCGGCCTCATATTCACAAGCCCTGGTCCCCATGGGGGACTTCAACCACTCTGATATCTGTTGGAGGGACAATAGAGCAGGGCATAAGCAATCCAAATGTGTTGATAACTTCCTTCTCCAAGTGATATAGGAGACAATGAGGAGAGGTGCTATACTGGCCCTCATTCTCACCAACAAGGGTGGGCAATGTGAAGCTCAAAGGCAGGTTTGGCTGCAATGACCATGAAATGGTGGAGTTCAAGATCCTTAGGGCAGTAAGGAGGACACACAGCAAGCTCAGTACCCTGGACTTTGGGAGAGCAGACTTTGGCCTGCTAGAGTACCACAGGATAAAGCCCTGGAGGGAAGAGGGGCCCAAGAAACCTGGTTAATATTCAAGGATTACCTCCTCCAAGCTCAAGAGCGATGCACCCCAACAGAGAAGTCAGGCAAAAATGCCAGGAGACATGCATGGTTGAACAAGGAGCTCCTGGCAAAACTCAAACACAAAAAGGAAGTCTACAGAGAGTGGAAGCAAGGATGGGTAATCTGGGAGGAATACAGAGAAGTTGTCCGAGCAGCCAGCTATCAAGTTAGGAAAGCTAAAGCCCAGATAGAATTGAATCTGGCCAAGGAAGTCAAGGACAAGAAGGACTTCTATAAGTACATCAGTGACAAAAGGAAAACTAGGGAAAATATGGCCCCTCTCCTGAAGGAAACAGGAGACCTTGTCACCCAGGATATGGAGAAGGCTGAGGTACTCAACAACTTTTTTTCCTTAGTCTTCACCAGCAAGTGCTGTA
>VXAL01007649.1:9175-27078 GCA_013399475.1 Chauna torquata | reverse complement strand
ACCACAGCTGCTTGTTTCAGTGCTCTTCCCTTAATGGATAAGGGAAAAAGGGGCTGCAGTTCACTTAATTGTTCCAAACTTTCTTCTCATTACATGCCTCTTCACTAGTATGTAGTAAAAACAGCACTTCATAGGAACAGGTCTCAAAGCACCTTTCACACACTGAAAAATATTACTGTACATGGATCTGTGAATAGGTGAATATGAAATGTTTCCTTTTCCTGAGGCACCATCAACGAAAACTTGTATTCCCTTCCTTTTACTTTTTGTTCCTAAACAAGGGACAGAGTACATCAAATTCTCCCATCTACATTTCCTCTTTCTCACCTTCTGTTTGTTATTTCACCTATTAGCTGGAAGAATGTCTGATTGAGAAGAAATTCCAATGATAAGTACCCTAATTTTAAAATAATTCAAAAGGTCCAGAAGAAATAAGCTATCTTGAACGTTCAAAATCAGTCAGATTAATTAGTCTGTGAGAAACACAAGGCAGAAGTACTTTAATGAAGAATTTGGTTACAAACTAGTGCCAAGGAAACCAGAAGCGTGAACTAAGATCAATGTTCTGTCATGATCATGAAAAAATGCAGTAAGAGAATATTGCAAGCAGCAGATGATATTGCAAAGGGTTCCATGGCCAAAATATTCACATTTACACAGGAGCAGAGGTTTTACTGACAATGATCTGAGTAACAATCCTAAATTGTATTAAGGCAAAAATNGAATTTACCTTGAGCTTTCTGATACCTCAAATGTCTTGCATTTTTTCCTACATATTGACTTGCTCACTCCAAATACCTTCTCTGAAATATTCCTGATGTTGAATATGCAAGATTTACCAGGGAAAGAACCATTGAAACTACCAGGGAACTCAATCTCTGAAACCAAATAAACTGTTCTAACATTTTAGTCACCACAGATAGGAATTTTAAAATATCCATCACTTTGTAGTTTTCATTGAGGTGTTTGATCTTTGAATATGATTGATACACATGTAAGTCACAGAGGCATCTTCACAATTTGCATTAATTACTTACACTTTTACTTAGCATTACTGTGGCAAATGTATGGGAAGCATCCTGCCCTATTCTCAAAACCAAGACAAGCTGCAATGGCGGTTGTAATCAGAACTGCTGATCCTCATGGAGAAACTTGAAAAAGGACAAGGGGCTTATTTTTGCCTGAACATAGAAGCTAGCATAAACAAGCATGATGAATATATTAATCTTAGAATTAGACAATTAGTTTGTTGATGGCATCTTTGATACAAGAAGACGACAGGGTGGTCATGCTTATTCCTCTGTAGGGAAACTGTGACCTGTTGGATATGAGAGAACTGTAAATGGGATAGATTTTCATTTATCTAAGATTTTGACACAGTCTCACATAGTGTTTTATTAGTAAATGAGGAACTTAGATTATATCCCCTCTCAGAGGGCAAACGGTTGAAAAACCAATCTTAAAGAATATTTTTGGAGGCTACACCTCATGTGAGTCCTGCCACAGTCTTTCCTTTGAAGTTTCAGCAACAGAAAAGAAGGATGTTTGGTTGACACCCTACTCACCGGGATTATTCATCATGCATTAAGATATCACTCTGCATGAACTTAGATGGTAAAAGGTGGTTCAAAATAATTTCTTTCTAATATTTTTTAACATAAATTATTTCTGTTGTCACAGGTACTCCACCTGTTTGCAAATGACGGTTGGAACATTGCACAGTTGACCTCTCAAAATAGGTTCAGACTCAGACATACCAGTTTCTGAAGCCATTAACACAAAAGAAAGTGATATACAGTCTTCAGTCTCTTCTTATAATTAGTTTGACTTTATTTGCTTTTACATGTCTAAAACCATTCTAGGATATCATAATTACTCCAACTTGTAGCTGATGGCAAAAAATCATCCCATTAAAGAGAAATTTAAGAAGAAAATGCAGATCGCACTTTGCATTCACTTAGATTTTTTTCTTATCGAAGAACATCAGACAGAACTTTTTGGCTGAAAACTCTGGGATAATTGATTTACACATCGTAAGAGTAATGTTTATGTGACTTACAAATATTATTTGTTGACTGTGTAAATAGTTGTTGTTAGAGATCTTACATCCCAAATATTTTAAAAAATAATCTAATGTTGTTTATTCACTTCAGAAAGCTTTTATACACTATAGTGAATTAATTAGCTGAGGATTTTATCTTCTCTGGAAATGATGACTGTGTTTCACAAGTATGAGATGAACGCAAAGAACAAAAAATGAAAAGGTCACTCATCTCTCCCTCTCCTGACTCACCACTCCTTTTCTCATGCAGTCAGCCTGTTTTTCCCTAATGTATAAAATGCTGTATCTACAATTTTTCACCAAGGTATATCAGGTTGCATCACCACAAAAGCATTCATCTCAGATGATCTGAACATTTTAGGGCACTGCATTATTTTAAGAGCAATTATTTCTGCTCAAAAAAGCTTGCCACAAAAGGTGAGTGATAATTACAATAATAGGATAACTACTGAAAAGGCAAAGAAACGTGATTAATATATGGTAGGTTTACAGAGAAAGTACCCACCAAAAAGCAATTGCCTCTCATACAGTTAAAATTAATTATATATTCACCTACATATGTTACTTATATGAAGAATGTCCATTTTCTAATAACTTCCCTATGCTGTTTGGCAATGCGTCAGTATATGGAGCAGTTTCACAACTGCAAGCAGAAAAATGCAGCTAGATACTGAAGAGGAGATTAAGAAAATATATATTCAAGTATATAAAAACTTGTACATGAAAACTTTTTTTTTTTTTTTGGAGAGAAATAGGGAAAATCTCCATGTCTTGTGCTCACAATATTGTTAATCTCTATTTTTTGATCATTATTTTTATTTTCCCATAGCCTCCAAACTTACACAGAACTGCCTGCATATGCGCAAAAGATACATCAAATTAGTATCCTCCCAATTCACACATATTGCTGAAGAAACAACTACTAAAGACTAAAACAACAATATCTTTTTCCCTTGTTGTGCAGTTACTCATATGAAAAATGTAAACACTGAAGACAACAGGACTAGACATTCAGTAACAGGAGTAAGGCATTCACAATCTGGCCCTAAGCAATGGATTCTCAGTCCCCAGAACTCCATGAGTTGTGGCTCAGAAACTCACTGTGAACTATGTAATGATCAGATACGGAGAGAGACCTCTTCCATAAAAAGATATAATTACCTCATTAGTTGTCATCTTTTTAATGGCCATCACTCAGTGAGGGCTCTGTGAGTACTCACAAACTTCGCAAAGCTTTGTTTCAAGAGCCACTAAGCTAACTGAAAATTTGGAATGAATTTGCTGTATATCATCTTTTATTTTATTCCAAAATCTTTGTAAAAAAAAAAATCTAGAAAAGATATTACTAAACTATTAAGTGTAGCATTATGTTTAATGTTCTGTTACTAAAATGTAGAACCAC
Source organism: Chauna torquata (assembly GCA_013399475.1). NCBI lineage: Eukaryota > Metazoa > Chordata > Aves > Anseriformes > Anhimidae > Chauna > Chauna torquata. Next base: position 23,614 of record VXAL01007649.1, on the reverse strand, counting down.
AATAATGATTAATATTTTAACTGTTTGTGCAATAACAATAATAATAGTAAAGCAGTGAATTATGGAGTCTAAACTGTCATTTCATTGTTAAATTAAGCACATTCCAGCAAAAAGTGCAAGTGTAGTCCTCACTACTATTCACAGCCATACGAATCTATCTCCTTACCTGGAACAGACATTAGCTAATATGTGACTGTGTGACATGTCAGATCGACTTGCTGCTTTGATGCATGCTATCCCTGCGGCCACAGGATCATCAGTGCTGATGCAACAGAAACAGTAGGAAGACGAGGACTAGTCTTGGATCTGCTCAGTCTCCACCTCTGTGACAAATCTGACTGATCAGAGGCAAATGGACTGCAAGAAAAGTTTCCATAAAATACTCAGACTTAACAATGTACCATTTTCCAACAGAACAGCATTTTATGAGACAATTCCTGTCCAGGTCTACTTCTGTGTTAACTCAAACTGATGTTTAGTCCATTTAGATCAGTTTACATCTCTGAGTTCATATTCAGTAAAGGGGCACTCACCTAGCATCTGGATTTAAACACATGGTCATCTGAGTACATTAATTTCAGTTACAAAATTCAAAACTGCTCTGGAAGGTCGTTAACAACATGTCATTAACAACATCTGACAAAGTTCAACAGAAAACTGTAGGTGTGCTGAAGAAAAAACAGATATTGTACGTATTACGGAATTTAAAGCTAGGAGTCCAAATCTTCCAAACACAGACACCTCAAGCCCATCTCCGGTATCTGTATCATAGGAATAGTTTCCATTGCTTCTGTGTGACTGACTGATATTCAACCTTCAGAAAATCAGGCCAGTTATATTTAGGCACCGATCAATGGATTTGGAATTTGATTTCAAACTTCAGAAGTCTTATCTCAATATTCACAGATATCCACTCAATATTCTTAGCAACAAATAAAATGATTAGAGAAATTTGAAATTTCAGTCTACATATACCTTCAACATTCTAAGTACATATTTTCAGCCAGAGGTATAACAAACATAATGCAGATAATAGGACTTTGGCTTCTCTTCCAGCATTGACCGTATCGATATTTTATTCATTTTTCCATATATTTGAAATATACAGGCCTAGTAATTTTGAAAATAAAGATGACAGGGAAAAAAATGTGTACAACAAAAGCAAAGAAAAACAAGAAAAGCAATAAAGAATTTGTTCTGTCTTTAGAGAAACATGCATCTCTACTTCACTGAATCATCAAATCATGTTCACTTTACTTTAGCCCAAATATAAGTCTTTCAGAATACAGAATGATAAGAATATTAACATGGCACAGCTTCCTCAACAGATGCTATTAACCAAATAAACCCAAAAATGAAGTTGCACAAAAAGCGAACAGTTCTGTCTTCCAGAAGTACACAATTATGAACACAAAAAGCTTAGTATAAGACGGAAAATAGGCTTATATATTAATATGTTTAAATATATGATTTGAGCTAGGGCTTTCATCGATTTAAAAGCTAGCCCTACTACTTCTGGCAATATACGTATGGCATATTGTTGCCTACATGCAAGGACTACATAAGAGTTAATATAATTATGATCATCTGTATTAATGAGTTATCCAAGCTGAAAGTATCTCAGTCTATGAGAATTTGCAGAGAAGAAGGCAGTCATAACTCCCAAGAAGAGTCTCATAACTAGCTTATAGCACTCCGGATTGTCTTGAGTTGCTCCTAAGCAGTAGACACCTCAAGACACTTACCTTACAGCATACTCTGCTTTCTCAGAGGCTCCTCTCCCCCATGCCTGTAACAGAAGAACTCTTCTAGACCTCCTTCTACCTTCCATGCTTACTTCCATGCTTGCTTTCATTCATTTTTCTAACTAAGAAGTATCAGGTAACTAAACTGAAGTACCAGGTAACCAACCCAATTCAACCTTACAGCAGGGAGGACTTCCTGAGCTGAGGGTTTAGGCATGGAGAGTAAACTGTAGGGGACAGCTAGAAGGATATACTTGCTACCAGTTTTACAATGGTAGCATTGTAAAACTGTCTCTGTTCACTCCACAGTCATCTGTGCAATGCAGGTATAATTTTTTTTTTATTAAATATGTCACTGGGTCTGAGAAATACAAGGTAAGGTAAGAGGAAAAAATTCTCAGCGTTCCGTAAATTTTCCTTAAAGACTTCAGACAGATGTTTATTTTTAGTCTACACCATCAACAACAAAAAAATATTGCTACTTCTGCCCACCATTGTGAGGTCTAGAGAAAGGCTGATGATATTTCACCTATAAATAACAAAAAAAAAAATTATTTGGGCTGGACAGTGGCTGAACTTTCAAGTGGAAACTCTTCTGTAAAATACTCTTTTATGTCAAACATTTATTATAGACAGAAGCATTTAAAGAAATTGTAGCATCATCTCTGATGGCAACCCTGCTTCCCTTGTAAAGAACTCCCCATCCTTATCAGAAGAGTACTGCAAAGATCCAGTACATGAAGGAAAACACCTTAAAAGCTGGAACAGGAGCAAGAAAAAAGAAAAAATGCTGCAAACTCATATTGTGATATAAACTTGTAATAATAGCTGTCAATAACTTGTGTGAAACAAAAACACCTTCATTATCAGCTCTTTCATTACATCACATTTGCTATATGCTTGTGATGTGGGAAAGAAGAAAACCCTCTTGACGAAAAACATTCACAAATCCCTTGGTATTACTGCAGATATTTTATATTTCAAAAAAATAAAAAAAAATCACTTAGGTAGTTTCACCGAAGACTAATTCAGCATATAAAGCACACTATACATACTTACGCCTTTATGATTCATTTCTCTTGAATTTCAAATTTTTTTTTAGAAATGACATGCAATGTCTCACCCTACTATAACACCCAGATGGATTATATAGATTTTCAAGTCTGGATTAATTCAGAATTAATTGTAATTACTTGGAATTCACAGCAATATAATGTACATCCCCTCAGATCTGTCCAATAAAGAGGGCACTAGAAGATACAGGGAACCTGTACGTGCCTGGTATTTTGGATGATAAAATGATGTTAAGAATTTTACTGATAATTTCTCTCTCTTTTTTTTTTTTTTTCCAAATTCTAGACTAAAACAATAAAATGATATACAGGAAAGTGCAAACAAAGTTACATGTGACAAATATATTTTACTAAATAAAAAGGCTCAGCCATGAAGCTTCATAATAAAGCCTAGTGTATTATTCAGCACTGAAATTTCTAAAATTATAATGAGATGGTTCATGAACATTTTAATTATGTTAATCCAGATTCCTTCAGGAACATCCAAGATAAAAGCCGAATCTGACAGAAACCATTTGTGGCTAAGCAACAGTTTCTGCAGTCACATACCTGAAGTGCATGTTAGTTCTACAAAAATGCTTTGTTCCTAATCTTTTGAGCTGTTCTTCATTAGATATGCAAAGCTCACTCTTGTATAATTTGACTGAGTCAAAAAGGCAAAACAGGAAAAGTTCAGGTTTTACAAAAATATAACAAGAAATGTGTAACTGAAATTCTATTCAAATGGCCAGAGTAAGCGAAGGAATCATTTATTCTTTTTTTGCAAAAATTCTGATACAGTTTTAAATGCACTATGGTTAGCACATAGGGAGAAGCAGTGGATATTGTCTTCCTGGATTTCAGTAAGGCCTTTGACACTGTCCCTTATAAGATCTTCACAGAGAAGCTTTTAAAGTATGTGGTGGATGAGATGGACCAAAAACTGGCTGAACAGCCAGACCAAGAGGGTAGTGGTAAGTGGTGCAATATCTAGCTGGAGGTCAGTAATGAGCAGAGTACCCCAGGGGCCAATCCTGGGTCCAGTCTTGTTTAACATCTTCATTAAACAAGATGTTTAACATCATTAACAATCTGGTTGAGGGGACAGAGTGCACCCACAGTAAATTCATGGACAACATGAAACTGGGGGGAGTAGCTGACTCACCAGAGGGCCACAGAGCCATCCAGAGGGACCTTAGCAGGCTGGAAAGGTGGGCAGAGAAGAATCTCATGAAGTTCAGCAAGGAGAAGTGCAGAGTCCCACACCTGGGGAGGAATTACTCCAGGCACCACTACATGCTGAGGGCCACCCAGCTGGAAAGCAACTCTGCAGAAAAGGACCTGGGGGTTCTGGTAGACACCAAGTTGAAGATGAGTCAGCAAAGTGCCGTTGCTGCTAAGGCAGCTAATGGCATTCTTGGATGCATTAGGCAAAGTATTGCTAGGAGTTCAAGAGAGGTCATCCTTCCCCTCTACTCAGCACTGGTGAGGCCACACCTGGAGTACCACGTCCAGCTCTGGGTGCCCTAGTACAAGAGACAAGGACACACTGGAAAGAGTCCAGCAGAGGGCGACCAGATGATCAATGGACCGGAGCATCTCTCCTCTGAGGAGAGGCTGAGAGAGCTGGGACTGTTCAGCCTGGAGAAGAGGCTCAGGGGGATCCCATCAATGTCTATAAATACCTGAAGGGAGGGTGCAAATACGACAGAGCTAGGTTCTTTTCAGTGGTGCGCAGTGCCAGGACCAGAGCCAATGGGCACAAACTGGAGCACAAGAGGTTCGGTCTAACATCAGGAAGCACTTCTTTATCGTGCAGATGATGGAGCACTGGAACAGGCTGCCCAGAATACGCGGGGATGGACCAGATGACCTTCAGAGGTCCCTTCTGACCTTAAAAATTCTGTGGTAGACCACATAAGACACAAAGAATGCCTCATTCGGCCCTTTCGTTCATTATAGTAGCTACTGGCTTAATCCTTTAGTCCTGTTCTTCAAAATGGGATATAGTCCCAAAAATCTATAATCACAATTTCAGAAGCATTTGTTGTTATCGATGACGTGTCAGAGATTATGAAAAAAGTGGAAAAAACAGTAAAGACCAACATTTACTTCCTCACATTATCAGCAGACACAAAGAAGAATGCTGACTGAAGATAGAGAGTATAGTTCTAGAGTTCTGGTAGTATTTAGATTCAGTGACACACATACCTGATCAGTTACAGAGAAAAACTTCCCTATGCAGCTTTGCTGGAAAGGAAGACATGCCTTATCCTTTTCCACAAAAGAACATTCCTGGATGAAGGTAGATATAAATCTTTTTTATTCCCGCTAATCCTTGCACTTTTTTATGAGCCACCAGTAAGGGATCTAAAACTTAGACGTGGAAGCTATTATGACACATATAGCACATGCTTAGACGTGGAAGCTATTATGACACATATAGCACATGAACATAGGCTTAGAATTTTTCAAACATCAATAAGATTCTGTTTCTGGAACAGACCTGAACCAGTGAACTACAAAATTAAGTGTAATAAATAAATGAACAAAAACAAAATAAAGGGTATGAGTTCTCCTCTTCGGACTCCTCCAATGGATAGTTTCCTTATCTAGTGTTGTTCATGATCACTTCATTTTCTTTGCATCCTTTGGTCAGCTTTTACTTTGTGCGAGCCAAAACTTTCATGCAAACCAATTTAATCAAATCCATTCAGTGAGTTCTTGAGTGCATAGCTGCATGTTTGAAGAATTCTTTGTTGTGGCATCTCCAATAGCATGCAGTTATCAACTATTCACAAAGACCAACAGTGCTGCAATACATTTTTTTAGTGAAAAATTTTACTTGCCAATTTATGTAGTTAACTAAATGTTTTGAACAGGAAAACAAAGTACATTACGTTAAAAGCTTGATTTACAGTAATGGGCTGGATGAGCCCAGTTAAAAAATGAATTAGTACATTTGAAACAACTGTAAAAAGCTGTATAGGTATGTCTTCCACAATTGTGACTATTTTTTAAACCAGTCTAAGAACCAAATTATAATATTAACTCTAGATCACAGCTCTTAAGCATATGGAAGATTAAGATTGTCACAGTCTTATTTTTTAATTACAATAACAATATATCATGACATCTTTGTCTTCACATCTTTTGTATTTTAATAGGGTGGTTCAAAAATGGGCATGGTGGGGCAGTAAATTAATATTAACAAAATGCTTAGTCATTTGCTATCTCTGAAGGCAAGTGACATTTCTGATAGTATTTGGTGAGCATAAATTGAACTGACCTTGGAAGAAACCTTAATGTCCTCATGTGCATAAACGAGTGAGGAGCTATCTATATGCAGTTTCACACCCCATGAACTTTTACACATTATTCATCTAAATCAGAGATCCAAATACAAAATCTGGCACTTGGGACATCATGTGGATTTCTGATATTCCTTGGCAAATGTAGGGTCCTGAAATAAATGGTTAGATTTAAATGATTTACAGATGTAGAGGCAGGAGAGTTGGGGAGAGGGGTATTATCATTTTTTTATTCCAGATGCATACTTAGCGTATAGATAATCATTGTTCTGCCTAAATGGTGTTTCAAAACACCACGTTTGAGAGAGCACAACGGCATGGAAACTGATTATAGAAAAAATGAGTGGAGACTGCAGTATTTCCTAGCATCTGGCATACTCAGTTAAATGAAGAGCTTGTCATATGCTGGCTTTTCAACTGTGGCATGTCACCTAAAGTCTGCAATGCTACAGCGTGGGTGAAATGACAAAGCTGATGTGCCAGTATGTGACGTACCTTTAATTTCATATGCCATGCATAACTGCAACCCCCACTGTGAAATGTTGCAGGGGCATATTTTTCAGGTGATGTTACACTGTTTTGCTGGACTATTTGCTCCAATTGAAAGTCACAATTAGCATTCAAGAATAGAGGGAAAATGTTAGCCAAGCTGTTTGAATGGTACACTTAAACTGGAAACTGTTTTTATCCCCTAACAATGCTAATCACCATTGCTACCATCATTTATTTTATGTCCAGGAGATAAATGCTTTTTTTCTGAACTGGACTATCAAAAAAGGCACATGGTAAATGTATGACAGAAACCTCTACATCACTATTTTTGGCAGAATTCAGAAATGTGCTATATATTCAATATGCAGAAATGAACAAAATATATGGTTTAACACACACTACCAAAATTTCCAGTAAATATGTTTTCATACACACACAACAAAACATACAGAATGAGACTGCTTTAAGAAGTTACAGCAACAGAAATACCAAAGGGATGTAGTGCCATGAATGCAATTACAGAAATCTTTCATGTTCTGTCATTCAAATTGTAAAACTGCAAAATATAGTCACACACGCATAGCTGAAACACAGGGTTCCAAAAAATAAAAATAAAAAATGACAAAGCAAAGACCTGTATCACTTTGCTCTGAAATGTTTGATATCATGTTTTGCAACTAAGACAGGCTATATTCTCAGTCCCTTCTTTATGAACTTGCTTCTCTAAATATGACCTGCATCTGCACCTCTCGACTGTCTTTGGATCTCTTGTTGGAGGAGTATTTCACATCTTTATTTGAGAAGGAAAGTAAAATGCTGAGCACTTCATGATTAGCAGAAAATCCAGGTAAGTTGTGGCCTTATTTTTATGGATAACAATATATAACATTTTTCTTTTTCTCAGTAATGAATGTGTTTTTACAAGATAAACGTAATTTAAATTCCACTAGAAGAACTTTACAGATAGCAATGGAAGCTAACACTTATGTTTGAGAGGACAGGTCCAACATAAGGAAATAGCCATGGTGGCCTTAACACTGACCCGCCAGTATGCCTCACTCATTGTCTGGCTGTAACTATCCTAGGGTACCTCTGTCGCTGTGCCTAATTAGTCCCTGGTCTTTCTGCTAAAACAAACATATAATTTGTCTATTCTGAAGAAGGCTTGGTAATCAAAGGATTTGACATTTGCCACCCTGTGGATCAATACCACCCACTCAGTTATTATGTGACAGTCCAGTGAATGTGTGGCCCAACACAGGCCAAAGTAAAAGCAGTTGTATTAGTGGCAAGCTGTATATCCTATTACTACTCCAACAATTCCACTATCACAGTTTTGACACAGTAATGGGGAAGCTAACACCCGTTCAGTTCCGATACTCCATCAGTTCAAATTCTAGTACACATAAAACATGTATACAGCCTTTTCTATGTGTATTGTTTTCTTAGAAGAAAACTTTTAATATACACAATCACAAACAGATTGCAAACTATAGTTCCCTCATGTTAATGAATATCTTTCAAAATATAGTGAAGGAACAAGTCATTATGACCAGGATCTGAGCCTTAAAAACAAACGAACAAGCAAACAACAACAACAAAAAAAAAACCTTACTACCTTCTCAAAGAAGAGCAAATGGGTTTGAATCATCAATAAATGCAGTGTGAGAAGTCTGTAACACACTCTCAGAACTATCAGAGAAAATAATTTTGAAAGATAAAAAGAGCTCTGAAAACTAGATAAAAGAATGTAAACAAAAGCTACTCTTTTTATTCTGAAATACCCACCTGACTCAGTGCCATAATTTTCTAGGTAGGAGGAGAACGAAAAGCAAAAAGCTTGAATATCTTTTTCCTTTACTCTCTTTCTCAGTGAAAAAATGGCTGGAGAGAATGTAAGAATCTGAAAGGGAACACTTTCCATTGTGATTTCAAAAGCTGTGATTTACTGTAAAGCCTGGTACCTTTTAGCTGTGTTCAAATTTGTGAGGTTATTTAAAAAATGAATAATTTATGAAAGATTATAAAATTAAAATGCTTCCCACAACTCCTCTAACAATTTCATGCAAATATCTTAACTACATATCCCTTGTTCTTTGTCTCCTCTTAACCCTTTCCAGTGGAACGAGGAGGTCTCTACACCGGGTTATATTTAACCCTAGACATGAATAGCCTTGAAGTTAAATTCACTGACTGGGACATTTCTATCACAATGAGAATTATGCAGCAAAAGAATAGAAATACATTGACTACATTATTTTTCCTGGAATTTTAACCAAAACTATCATGCACTTAACAAAGTATAGATTGCATATGCAATAAAAATGCAAACCAATCTGTGTATCACATGAGTACACTGTAAATACTTCTCCACATATACTGGCTGAGGAATGGGCTGGCTATGCATTCATTGGTCTAGTCTTTTCACATAAATCATAGCTGTCCAAAGTCTAATCGGATTTACACTGGCTGCCAATGTTCCCAAAGGCTTTGCACTAGTCAGCTTGGCAGCTCTATAAGGAAGGCCCAACCACACACTGTACAGCCTCCAGGGAGGATCCTTATGTTAAGCGTATCCCTCCATGGCCAATTAAATTGCCTTCACAGTCACCTTGCACTGCTGGCATGGTGCAAAATGCCTGCAGTGCAGCTGAGGAGTAGGGCCAGGGTGTTGTCAGTTCTGATCCTAATGTCAGGAAATGCTCTATTAGAGAAATTTTAGTTACTTTCACAGCTCATTGCAAAAGCACCACACACATAACCTTCTCATAAAATAAAACCCTTCCCCATGATAAAAGCGGCAAATGAAAGCATTCTTACCTCAACACAGAGTAGCTCCTATACCAAGTAAAGCAGGACTGGAAGTCATTATGGTTATGGCTGTTGACTACAAAAATTTCTAAGATATCTTTTGTAGGTATAACAGATGAAAAGATATTTAGGAAGTTCTTTATTTTAGGAAACATTTTAAGGTTTAGCTGCCTGCAAAAGCTCTAGGCTTATTAAATATATATGACACTCTTCAGTATAGCATTTTTACTGCCATACCATACAATGACAATCATCTATAAAATGCTGCCTAACCAGCAGCAGCTGTTGAAGGACTTGCTGGAGTTGCAACCCAACCTTTCTCAGAAGTTTGAACTACAAGCTGAGAGAGCTGAAATATTAAGGAAAGAGTAAATGGAAACAATGAATAAAATCTGGCAGCTGACTTCACAGTGCTTTCAAAAATTGAAGATTTGAAATCTAATGACACAGTCACCTGTAACCTCAATGACCTTATAAGAACATTATAACTGTTTGGAAGTTACAGTAAGAAGGAAGCAGCTGTTTAAATTATAATACAAGCATTTCACATGGGTTAATAGTGTAACACAATAAAGAATCTTTTTACAAAGAACTCCTTTTAATGAATGCATACGTATACATCTATAAATGTGTATGCATGCACATATACATAAATACTTATGTGCAAAGACTTTCTGGTAAGGCCTTTTTTTGAGCTGAAGCAAAGCTATTTGCACCATAAAGACGGTTGTATTACATATTTCATATGCATGTGCATATATATGGCACAACTCTCCTTGGCTTTAGTGAGAATGTTCTTGGGCTCTGTGTCAGCTGGTCAATTACCATCAGGAAGCAGTGTGAATATCTATTATGAATTCAATTAATCATATTGCAGAAATTTTCTTTGAAGCATATTTTTAACACATGTTGCACAGCAATGTTTCATGTTGTGGTACACATCTTAACACCAACACATTTCTGTGGACTACTAGTCCTTTGAAATGTTCAAACTATACTTTACCAGACATATTACTAGTACTGTACCAATTTCATAACTGAAGGATCTTTCTTCGACTCTGATTTAACAGTTTCTTTGCAGCACTTCATGGTCTGGCTTATATTAAACATTATTTTCTGTATTTATTAAAATTACAATAAATTTCTTTAATACTACATGTTGGTGACATTTCTATATGCGTAATATATATTCATTTTTGGTCATGTACTCGTGGTAAAAAGAGGCAAAGTCAAAAGTAGGGAATACCAGAATTGGACTAAATTGAGAAGCTTAATACAATCAGGACTGTGGAATTCAAACCCAGAACATCTATTTGCCTTGAGAAGAAAGCAAACACTGAAAAGCAGATAAGTCTGTGTGCTTCCAAATTTACTTTTGATAGCACTCTTTCTTGAGTGGAAATGGACAATATTTCTTTATGCAAGTGGACTCCTCAGAATAAATGTCTCAAATCTTAATAACCCATGCAAGGGGCATGTTTACAGAATGATTTATGAGTGCCATGATGCAGTCATTGCAATAAATGTTAATGAGCTAAGATACCTTGCAAAATAAAGCAGTATGTATTCCTTTAAAAACAATGTACTCTGTAGTAGATAGTAAAAGTAAAAGTAAATGTAAACAAAACCGACAGAAGTTCCTGAGTGGCTGCCTTCTGATGCAAATATTATGGATTCTTATAGCATATTAATTTCATTCTTTTGACCGTTTTGGAAAAAATGTTCCAAAAGATGCCACTTAGACATAGACACACTAAAATTAAATATTTCTTCATCCTTTTTATAGTACTCTGTATAGCACTCAGAATAAAGTTACAGACAAGAAAGAAAAAAGTATTTCTTTGTCTGAATCCAGGTATTGTTTACTGTAGCTGAATTACAGTTTCATTGATACTTCAGCACTGAGTATCAGGAAAATATCTTCCATGCAAATAAAAAAAAAAAAAGACAAATATTATGTATTCAGTAACTTACAGTAATTTATATTTAGCAGGGGGTCCTCTGTTAGCAGGAACATTTCCTATTTGAACAAATTTAGGGAAAATAAAATCTTGATTCCCTTATATTTCAAATAGGAGATGATATGGATCAGTTATGAATACATGTAGGAGTTTAACCCTAGACTTCAGTTATTTCTAGCTATACCACAGCCTTTTCACAGACGAAAAGGGTGAACCTTTCAGTTTTTGTGCTTCACCTTTCCTATCTGTAAAATGGGTACAAAAAATATGTTCTTCAGATGTATTTCCACATTTTTAGAAAATGCTGGGCACATGAAATGCCATAATGCACTGTTGGTGAGATAATAAAATGATACACGAAGTTTAATAAACTCTTAGGTATGACTAAGATAAGAATGTAGGTTACAACTGACAGTTTTTGCATTGAACATGCCTAATTGGATACCCAACTTAATATAGGCAAAAAGCATCTGCAAAAAAAATATGCTTCAATTAATTCTGGTATAGTTGAACACAAGGGCCAGAAACTAGAACTGAATGATGGTACTAAAGGCAAGATTTTGTTTCCTTATTGATTCATTCAGAGACCTTAGATGACAGTGTCTATCATCTACAAAAATAAAGTTGGCAGCACACAGCTGCAGACCTGTGTAGAAGTAGGCATGGTGTATCCACTAAATGTCACATAGACCGACTCACTATAAATCCATCTATCTTGCAATTAGACACTGTAGCCTGAACTTTCCGTTAAAAAGTACAGATAGTACAGATTGTACTGAAACTAATATTCTCACACATACCAATTCATAAAATGCAGAGAAAAGATTGTCTCAGGAAGCAACCATTAAAGACTTCCAAATGGTACACAATGGTACCACCTGTTGCATCTGTCCATGTATTTTTAATGAGCGTATTCTGCACACTCTTGAGGAAAACGAATAACTGTGCTTAGTTGAAAACTGCTTTTTCTTACAGGAATATTCATGAAACATGCAGAAAATTGTTTTGATATGAACAGTGCTGAAACACATGGAGAAATGTTTTGATATAAACAAGCATATTTTCTTTCATGTTCTCTCTTTCCTAATAGGTAAAGTCTACAAAAGAAAACAACATTGTCTGCTGGCCTGCTTGGCAAAAGCAGCATGGCAACCAAAGCAATAGNACGAAGTACACCCATTAAAGAGAGTTCCACATTTCTAACTAACACTAAGTCCACTGCAACTTCCATTACAACTGCAGCAAAAATTCTGTACACCAGGTGTGTACTTGCAAGAGAGGGGAAAAGATGGCAGACCCTGAAGGGCAGTTAATAGATAATTAACTTTTTTTCATTAGAAAGGAAACTGATAATAGCTCTGTCATGGATGAGGAAAACGCCTACATCAGCAATCTGGAATTCTTCCTCTGTGGGTTCATGTTAGAATTTAGAAATAACATCAACTTCATTGTAGATTTTTTTTTAATTATGAAATTCCAGAGAAAAATCATGAATGAAGAAACTAATGGTTCCTGCTGAAGTGAAAGATTCCTTTGCCCAGCACTAGAAATTCAAAAATTTCAACATCCATTCAAGGGTCTACTAGTTTACCAGCTCTAAGACAGACTTTCCTCAGAGATAAAACGAACAGTGCTACCCAGCTGTGCCCCTAGCAGCTAGTTCAATTTTGTTTTATACATTTAAAGATTACATAGTTCAAAAATGTTTCACTTCACATAAAAAAAAAAATTTAATCTTCATGATTTCATATAGCTTTTTTTCTTTACACTGGCCTCACTCAGTTGACCTGTCAGGATGTACAACACAAACATCACAGCAATTTACCATCAATATTACTATAAGGTGATGAGATTACAAAACAGCAGATCCCATTCTACAGGCTCACCTATGACCCATTTTGGCACATTTAGTTCATTGCAGCAGAGACCTAGTAACACTTGGAAATTTCTAACAGATTTTTCCATTGAATATTTATAATGAGTGGGAGTGAAAACATAGAATCTGTCAGGAATGTGTGCTGTTAAGGAGTGACTATAGATTCTTAGACTACCACAAAAATGGTCAGCTACTGTATCATATACCGTATATTTCCATCCAGTTATCTCTTTACTGAGCTTTAACTCAAGTATAGCCCAGGCTAAAAAGAAATCCCAAACAAACATCCAGTATTAACATGAATACTTCAAGACATGGAAGGCCTTACTTCCCTTGGAGATGTTCTTGATAAGGTTCTTAGCCACAGTGGTGTCTTGCATGGGCTCTTGTGCCCGGGAATCATACACAGGTAAAGTTCTCAACATGCATTTAGTATTGACATCAGATTAAGAGAAGGCCTTCCAGGATACGGCTTCCTCCTTTAGTCACATGGTTGGTTGGACTCCCAGGTGTTCTCTCATCAAGTATGAAACTCATTATGTCAATAGTAATCCAAATGGCATAGCTGATGCTGGAATCAAACCTACCTCAAAGGTCTGTAAGAATTGCACAACGCTTGGCAACTACGATGAAATTATACTTCTGATTGTCAGAACTACTGATCATGCCAAATAGAAACTAGATTACAATACGTACCTGGTCTAATAGGCAGATACACTTGATTTCATCACACCTCCAGAAAGTGGCAATGCCAGCTTTTTATAATCCCCTCAAAAAAGTGAAGGCGTATGGATATAATCTGGCAGGTGCTTTCACACATCTCTTTAACTAGCATACCGAAGCATACGTAGAAATTAGGAATTGCTGTAACAGACTACCTTCCTGAAGACAACATATGTCAACAAGGTCTGGAAATAGTACGCTGCTTCTTTTGAACTGGTGCTCAGTCCTGACACAGAATTGATCCTGCTGGTCACAGCCTCCAGCAACATGATTGTACTCATTGTGAAAGCAGGACATATCTAGTCATAACATTATAGGCCTTCAAACAGGACATCCAGCCAACTACAAATTCCAGCAACACTGCCATGTACGCACCTGGTATTGATGCTAGTCATGCGATAATACAGGACAGCTAGCTAGCCATGATGATGGCATTATAAACTCAGCATAGAACTCAGCTTCCCCCAA
>VXAL01007648.1:252672-278317 GCA_013399475.1 Chauna torquata | reverse complement strand
CTGAGCTGTCTCCTTTAGCAACTGTGAGTAGGTCATTCCAACAAAAAAATTTTATCTTCCATCTCAGAGACAGAGAGGTAAGGCTAGATTTACCATTTTTGAGCTTTTTGGGGTTGGACGCTGGAACTTTTTGGCAGGGAATTCTCTTAAGGGAGGAACGGGGATTCTCTCAGTAAATTTGACCAAGGATAAAGGTCACTACATGTCTTCAGAGTCGAGAGTCTGTTCTCTGTCTCTGAGATCAACAGACATGGCACAGGTCGCATCCATATGCCTACATCTTCCTTCTCAGCTGCCTTTCAAAGCAGGCTTGCCACATCCAAACTCTCTGTTGGAGTTAGTCCTGGACCTGCCAAACTGTGCCTGAAAAATATTTAGAGAGCGTGCTGACAGGCATAGGCAGCTGTGGGACACCTGGCACAGTTTAGTTTACTTGTATAGGTATAGCCTGACACGTTNTTTTTCATATAATTGGTGGAGAAACTGAAAAGGAGGCTGATCTAGGGCTGAGACTGGAAGCCAGTCAGTGAAATGGAAGATGGGAAGCACTGAGACTGCCCAAAGGTTGGGGATGGAACGGCAGTGGACTCAGCAAAGAGACTAGAGCAAGGGAGTTGGGAAGGAGATAGGTCAGTTAAAGATCAAAAAAAGAAACATTGCTAATGAGGGAAGGGGAAGCTGAAGGGGCTCACTAAGCCAAGTCCTCCACAAGAATAAGTTTAGGACAGAAATGGCATGGTTTAAAACAAGTTGGGACTGGGGATATAGCAATATTCAGAATCTGGGCTGGAACCCAGGATCCGTTTCTAAGCATTTCTCAGTTGTTATTTAACCTCTACAAAATCCTTTGGCAAATCATATCTCATCTTTCTGTGCTAGTCCATAACTGGCTGCCAGTATCAGTTTTTCTTCCAGTGCAGGTCACTGAAATCTGCAGTAGATCTACAGCTCCAGTTCTGAACAGCATTCAGGAGCAATATAATCTTTCACAAGGATGTGGGAGACTATACAAACCAAGTTTCAATAAAAGCTCACTTTTCAGAATTAGAAAGCCACATACAAAGAACACAAGAAAAAAAGGTAGCCTTTCTGACACTTTCCCACATTGTGTGTATGTGCTGCGAGACGAGATATTTGCTTATATAAGGACTGCTTTTCCTAAAGACATATTTTTAGTGCATTGGACTGATTCAGGAATTAGTAAGTTGTATGGCAAAGGCAACATGATTGACTGACCTTCTGTTTATAAGTTGAAAGGCTGGACAGCATATACATGAGACAAAGGATGAAAGAGGGATAGTATACTCTCCTTTATCGGCTAAAGATAAAACAAGACAGGCATATGGTTCTTTTTCCCTCTTGGTGAAATGGTCAACACATTCAAAGAGGGTGTTAAAGATACAGATTTAGTTCCTCTATAGTTTAAGGGAATCCAAACCCACATTTTAAGAAATGATTAAAGGGTTCCCAAACCATTCTGAAAGTCATTTCAAGGGGATATGTGGACAGCTCAGTGATGTAGATATGGCACTATCCCTATCTTTCAGCAGAGTTTCAAAAAATTGAGCTCCAAGTCTGCCATAGGGGTTGAAGCACTATCAGTTGCTTTTCTAGTAACAGTTTTCCTTCATGTGGATTGTTCTCATATCTGGAACAGTTACCTGCATGTGTTGAAGAGGCAAAGGCAGGAAAGGAGACTTAATTTAGCTGAGAAGGATGGTTGGATTTGCTATAGAACTGGAGGGGAGGGGGGAGAGCTACAGGTAGTGATGTCTTAAGGCTATTTCAGCCAGGTTCATCAGTGACTGTACAAGACTTGCATTGTTAATGTCTTACAATGTTATATCCATTAGCAGCACTCAGTAGTGCAACATGGCTGTGCTACTTAGAGATCAGAAGTCTTCTGGGTAGCATCCCCAACTCCTTCTTGTATTTGCAGATTATAAAAGAAACATAGGCTGTCACAGGAGACCAGGACTCCACCAGACACATGCTCTAGCAGAAGGTTAGACTCATGCTTGGTTTTAGGTTTTTGCTCAGTTACCAGCATTCCTCTAACTGTGCATTGGGCAGCCATATGTAAACTATCGCACTTTTGAGGCAAAGGTGCACCTACTTTGCAGAGCCCAACAAAGAGCAAATAAAAGATTAGCAAAAAGTGACTTTACGTCGTGAAAACTAAAGTGCATAGGAGCTTGTCCACAGTGACATTTAGTGTGAATGAGGAACTTCAAAAGACTTTACAGACCATAGCTTATCCATGCCTTCAGATCAGGCTACAGCAGAGCAAAGATTTTGAACACTGACAAATTCCAGATTTGAGTCAGGGGGTCTTAAGCGCACTTTGTGCCTTGAGACCCATGTCAATATATAGGTCAACATTAACTTAATCCACATATTTCCTGAATGCGGAGAAAAGGAAGCACAATGAGAAGTATGGAATGAACACTGTTAAGCAAGTGTGAAGGATAATAAGATGTTTTGAAAAGCAGCTACACAATGACTATGGATTTTCATATGAGATGGCCATGTGGCAGAGGCCCAAATTACAGTACTTAATAATCCCAACACACAAGCAGTAGTCTCTGACACCAAAACACTTGACACAAACCTTGAAGTTTTATAGAAATGTCAGAGGCAGAGTGATGGGAAACATAATTCGTTTAGAATTGTCAGAAATCAGATCCTTTATAAGTTAATAACGCGTTAATAGAAGTCTACAGCTGTCAGAGATCAGAGATGCCTTATATTTGTATGAAATATATAATACTGTCATTCACACCCTGATCTTTCCCAAGATTTTACCTTAAAAGGAGGAGCTTTTCATGTTAAATTCGTGCCTCTTTAGATACTTACTAGTGACTCAGTTCAGTTTATTTCCAATATCTGCGTGCAGCTGTCTGAGCCAATGGGAAGTTTGGAATCATGTATCTTGATCTTCCCATGAAGATCCCATCAGGTGACAGCTTTTGGACCAGATGCAATACATGACTTCAGAAGTTAACCATCAGGTTCCTGGGTGTCAGCCCTTGAGGTTATTGGAATCCAGAATCCTGAACAAAGCACCTTTTACCTGCATGAAAATACTACGTGCCTCAGACCAGCCTGCTGGCTTTAGTCAGAGTCATCTAACATCAGCCTGTTCAGTTCTCAGGAATATCTGTCTGCTCATTGCACAACCCAGAACCCTTTTCTTAGGGTAGGAAGGAGCAGAATCCTTTCAGAAAAACAGATCAAAGTTTTATCTCAACAGAGCAGGAACCTGCTTACTAGTCTACTGATTCAAATCAGTACCTAAGAAATGGGAGACCAAGAGCGAATTCCCACACTGGAGGGAGGTCAAGCCCATCTGTCCTATGGGGTGTTCGCTAACTGCTTTCTATTGAAGCTGTTCCACTGTGCACTGTTGTGCATAAAGCCCACCAGTGAAACGTAACTCCTCCTCATTTATCATAGGACTTACCCAAGAGCCAGGAAGATCTGGGTGCCAGTCCTTTTTGGGATATTTACTATTTTACATCAAAATCACGGGATACATTTCTTGAGAGTACTACTCTCTTTCAGGCACAACACATTTCTTCTTTGTTGCACAGCAGCCCCAGAAGCAGCGGAAGATGCTCCTAGGTACTATTTCAGAGGCAGCTGTGCTGGTTTAATTGCACACAGCCGTAACGAGGAGCGTTCCAGCTCCCTCTACAACTGTTCTGGGGCTGCTTGGAGTCTCCCTCAAGCCAGTTCAGTTCACTAGAATGGCAGGATGCCATCTTCCATTTTTGTTTTTCTTCTGAGATACTTTTCTGCCACTTCGGTGGTTCAAAATGACTTACTGAGTGCCCCAGCAGGCACACAGTAAAAAGCAGCAAAAGGAGGACTTCCCCTTTTGACAGCTATGAACTCACACAAGCTCAAAGAATGACTCCTCATCTGCAGACTAGACCACTCTTCTAAGGTAGGAAAAGCAAATTTAAATTGCTTCTTTCCTCTTTCAAGCCTAGACAACAGCTGAAGGTATGGACATCCAGCAAGAAAGTCCTGGCACCGTCTCTTGATGTATTCCAAAGCCACCGCTTGGGTTTATATAGTGCCACAACATGGAGTGGGAAGCTCTGGTGGAACATTTGCTGGTTGTTCCTACTGGGAGAAAGACTGACTGATTCAAGTTTGATGTAGTCCTACTTAACTACAGAGATTGTGTAGGGAGCCAAATTTTAGTATAAGTAGATTGCTTCCCTCATCGCAAAGCCTGTCATCAAACCAGTACTGTGCCTAACTTCATTCTTCTCTTTATAGCCTTGCAGAGATATATATATATACATATATATAGCCTTGCAGAGATAGAAATGGTCTCCTTGTTTGTATTTGAGTGGAATCTGAGCGTTTATTATTTCCTCCTATCCTTGCTTTTGTAGGGGTGACCCATGCAGACGCAAGTCTTTCAAATTACTCATGGGCTCCTGTATGATCCAGCCATCCAAAGAAACATCAGAACAAAGTAATTTCACAGAGTTTGAAAAGGAAATAAAAACAAGTAGAGGATATCTACATAGTAATTCTGCAGCATTCTTACCAACATCAATGCTTTCCTAGTTCGCACCTTCAGAAATGTAGATATCAATTTTTTAAAAATGATTTTGATATGTCATCTGAGTAAAAGCTTTTCTGCACTACTTACTAACACTTCATAAGAGACTTTTTCAATAACCTAATTCATATCAGAGAGTTTCTCTTTGGAAAAAGTACAAAAACCCAAGTTATTTTAAAAGGTTTAGTAGTTTACACAAAATTTCTTCAGTGTTACTATTTTTTATCACAACCCAAAGCAATAGTAACAAAATCTCCAGATACACACTCAGCTTTTATCCTTACAAGCCATTTTTTAACTCATGTTTTAAATTTTATTTGGGAAGACAAGTAAAAATGTTCTCTTTTTACTCTCAGACATGTCCTGCTGATGTGCAGTATGTTTTCTAGATATCCCTAACTGATTTTGGTTAGTATTATCACAAATTATTATAACACAGCTTTAATCAGTTTTCAGCCATATAAAGTACTCAGAGGACACTATTGTGGAATGTAAACAGCCAAATACAGAAGACAGCTCCAGTTCAGTCTGCAGAACTGTGTTCATTAATTTATCGATTTACAATTCCGAAAGCTTCTATGCAGACCTTCCAACCACCACCAATATAGAGAAGTCCAGGTTAGTGTTTCACCATGGAGAATGAAGTTGTATTAATAGGTATAACCATACACAGCAATACCTCCAAGGCATTGACTAGACCCAGCCAGTATTTAACTTGAATCCCTCTGCTAATGTTTAAGGCTCTGGAGACCTATCCATAATTATTTATGTACCTATTGTCCAAGTGTTCCTTGGGTTCACAGTCATCATGCTGACTGCAAACTAAAAATAGGCCAAATAAAGAGACAGGCAAAGACAGAAGGCTGCAATGAAGTTTCTGTATCTCAATGTTTATTACTTAAAATAACATCTAACCTTATTTATGATCCGTGTATGTTTCTTAGGGATGCAGTGGCACGTCTGTTATAGCTCAAGGGGCATGAATTAAAGTAGTGTTCCAGCACTGCTGAAAGCTGCACCCTGCCAGCTGAACCATAAGTTATCTACCTCTTTGGAATAGGGATTCAGAGGTTAAGAGTTGGATGCTGCTGTGTCGTGCCTATTGCGTTAGCAAAGAGCGCATAAGGGAGTCTCGACCACGCTAGCCCAGGGGGTCATCTAGGCTCAGGGGAGAAGCTACAGACAAACCTTTGTTTCTTGCTGGAGAAACAGATGGTATTTTTATATGACCGTGCTGATATAATAGTTGTGAGATCATAGCTGAGAAGGGTGTGCTGGAGTATGATTCCACTTAAAAGAGCCAGCAGAAGAGAAAGAGCTAACTAGCTTCCATTTTCCTGGATATTTTTAAATCCATTTTGCTTTTTATAGTTCCATCCATTTCATAGATTTTTTCATCTGCCCTAACTGCTTAAATAAATATTTCCCTGGCTTAAAAGAAAAAAAAAAATCCAGTTCCCCCTTGCTTGGAGAAGTCTTCCAAGTACTAGTACACTTTTGCAGGTAACAGTGAATTAGTCTGTAAGTTGACCATCTGCCAGATTCTTATACTACACACACACACACAGCCTTGGTATGTGCACATTCATTAGTGTCATGGGTAGATCTTATTTTGCTAAAGCAATATGCTCCATGTCTCCCTTTCTGCAGAAGATGAACTCTTGCTGGATGTGGAATCCACTGGTAGGAGCACTCCATAGCTGGCAGATGTAGGACACTCCTTTTAGAAGAAAGAAGTTAAACTGTCTAGCCCATTTCAAACCAGCAGCCTGGTGAGCACAGTAGCTTTTCAATGCACTGTAAATGCATGACTGCAGTCATTAGAAATAATCTGACGTACTTCAGGCAAGCGGGAGCAGTCAAGCTGCAGCAGCACAAGGTTTGCGGCACAGTGTGTGGTTCAGCTGGGCATGTCGGCCAACTGCAGTGTAAGTATTCTTACACCAGGCCCATAGGAAATGCTCCAGGCAAATCATGAGGAAAGCCACAATATAATAGACTTCCTGCAGCTCCCAGGTATTGCGTTGGGACCTCCTAATTCTCATACCTTTTCTAAGGACACGTTCTAACATCAATGAACAGTACTCAGTCATAAGCTCTCTAACAGGCGGTTATCCTTCCTCTATGTTTACTCTACCACACTTCCCAGCGCTGCCATACAAGCAGCAAATTATACAAATAACTTACTCAAACTCACAGTCTCTTTCTATGTGTACACTTAGTATTCAAGAAACAGCTGCAGACCAGACAAACATCCTCCAAAAATCGCATAGCCACAGGTGATCCTTCTTACCTACATGACCTTAAGTCCCTCTCAGGTCTATGTCTTTACACCAGTCAGGCTCTGCCTTCCTTGTGTCTTCATGTTCTGCTATCCAGATCGCTGTCCTCCTTTGAACTTTCAGCAGTTTCTTGTCTGAGTAGAGTGAGCTTCAAAATCTAAACTGAATCCAGGCCTTTCTTGCTGGCATGTTCTATACAATATTCTTTAAGAATGAGGTGACATTAACTCTGGAATTCCCATCTGTTTTTTACCATGTTCTAGTGTTTCATCTGGGGTTATTTTGAATCTGTATAAAGATGCCGTTACAAAACAAAGAGAAATACTGAGTGTCAGCTTTTGGACTGGAGATCAGAAGAGCTGTTTGAACCACAGGATGATGAAGAGTCATTCAGTTCTGCAAACAGTTTTGGCAAATTCACTTTGTATGGTCTCTGGAAAGCAGCTTTCCACATGTGGGACAAATCTTTATCTTCCTATCTTTGCTAAGTAGAGAAAGGTTTAGCTATGGGAGTCATTCAGTTATGTCAAGGACAGGCTTCATCCTGTAGCTACATTGCAACCCCTGTTGTACAGACTGTCATGAGCAACTCTGCTGCATACTCTCAATCATCTGCTGTCAAACCAGGAACTAGGTCAAAACCACAAGGAATTTCTAACTCTTTTTGGCTGACTAGGTCTGATGCCATTTAAGGTCTCAACAACAGAACTGCTGATAACTTTCGTATCTTGTTGCCAAAAAAACGAAAAAACCAAAACCATATCCATGGCCATCTTCCAGTCTTTAAGCCAAGTCATAAGTTTTGGAAGTGCTAATCCACTGTGTCAGCTTTTCCTTTAGTAGTTTTACAAGTCTGGCTAGATTCTGCCTGGTAGAAGCTTTCGTGATAATGAGAGTTTAAGCACAGAAGAGGTTAGAACAGCCTTTACTGTTTTTCAGTCAACAATAAAATTCTGGTCTAAGAAAAATATTTTCTGATGTTATGTCTAATTCTACTATTCTTGACAATTTATTTTCTCAATAAAATGTTTCATAAGAACAGGAACAGAAGAAAAATAACCAGTTTTCTGCAGGAGTGTTGCAATGGGACTACAAAAAGTACCAATTACTCTCATCAAGGAGACAGCAAGCAATTTCATTCAAGCATTTGCTAGAAAGCTACAGAAGAAATGGTTGACTGCACAAGAATGTATTAGATTTAAGCAACTTTTGTGTGCACTTTTCATGTATTTATGCATTGCCTCAACTTCCATGATACATCTGAAATTCTTACATCCACAACTCTATCTGCATACAGTGCAAGTGATCCCATGGCAAAAAAAAAAAAAAAATAGACCTTTTCAGTTCACTTATCAAAGGAATTAATTATTGGGAGACTATTTACCGAAATTCATATATACAGCTAGACAACTTACTATAGCCGATAATCTCTAGCCATTACTATTACTATAGCCATCACTTAATATATTACTAGACATTACTTACTGTAGCCATTCTATTCTATCTGTAGGTGGTAAACAAAAAATATGGAATGCTGTGATCTGTCAGACCCTAAAAAATACTGCAGAATGGAGATGTTACTCAGCATTTTGTTTATGTGCGTGATGTTTGTCTTTCACATACTTGCTGGTGCCCTCCTAATCCTCATGCTAACAACGCTGAAGCTAATTTCATATCCTGTACGTTGCCTTCTCCAGATAATAGAAGAGGATCATGATAAAGTCCCAAATACAAAGTCACTCCTCAGGTACCCTAGAAAGAAGTTACACCTGAACAGCCATTCAAAGGAGAGAGAATGTGGTTGCATCTTACACTTAGAAAACTGAAATGACTGGAAGGAAATAAGATTCAGTGCAAGGCCCACTCCATTCCTTGAAACCTGTGGCTCCAATACTGAAATGCTGTGCCTCCAATACTGAAACAGTTTCAGAGAAAACAGTGAGGGAAGGTTGATCTTGCTGCATGCACCCTCCCACATCACAAAGGAATTTCAGGAGTGGCTTGAACAGACCTGCATATTTAAAGGAATCTAATTTTACATGTACTGATTTCACTAGGTTGTAAAATAATGAAGCATTCTTTCTATTCCTGGCAACTTCTGATTTATTCAAGATTATATAGTGCATCAGTCTACTCCGAATCTGGAAGATGAGCATAATAATTTATTTACACTCAAAAAAAAAAAAAAAGAAAACCACCCTACTGAATTTTCCAGTGTTAGGGCAAAAGATTTTAATATGCCGGAATAAATATGTCATGGTGAATAGCGAGCATTCACAGGGGGATATGAGGTGATTTCATTGACCCCATTTACCCTTTCTGCAGGCTGCACTAAAAATCCTGGGGTTTTAGCTCTTTCCTCTCTATTAATATAAGCATTATGCGTATAGCTCTGCATATAGGTGTACAGTCAAGACCAATCAATTACATTCCCTGCTTTAAAGATATTTTATTATGCTCAGTGATTCCTCTGGGGAGAATACTTTTGCTACTAAGTGCAAATCTAATGCACAATACAGTTGCATGAGATTGAGCAATGTGCAACAGCTTTTATTTTTCCATCAAGCAAGATGTTTTGGGAAAACATTTGCAGAGTGGTCATTCATAAAGCTACTACTTTGCTCAGTCAGATAACTTCAGAATTAGGAAAAGTTAGTAAGCATGTAGACTGATATTCTCAACTGTACCTAGACAGTAATTTACAAGGACCCTAGAAGTTTCTCAGGAAATTCTTATTCCTAGCTCCGCAAAAGCTTCATTCTTTCATATAAGACTCCATGTTCAGCTCCAGACTTGTCAACATTTTGCCCTTAATTTGATCTGTATGTATATTTACCCACAGCTGAATCCCATACAGTCATAGAACCATAGAACATCCCAAGTCAGAAGGGACCCACAAGGGTCATCGAGTCCAACTCCTGGCTCCACACAGGACCACCCAAAAGTCAGACCCTATGTCTCAGAGCATTGTCCAAACGCTTCTTGAACTCCAGCAGGCTCGGTGCCGTGACCACTGCCCTGGGGAGCCTGTTCCAGTGCCCGACCACCCTCTCGGTGAAGAACCTTTTCCTAATATCCAGCCTGAACCTCCCCTGTCCT
Organism: Chauna torquata; assembly: GCA_013399475.1. Taxonomy (NCBI): domain Eukaryota; kingdom Metazoa; phylum Chordata; class Aves; order Anseriformes; family Anhimidae; genus Chauna; species Chauna torquata. The sequence continues at coordinate 268,354 of VXAL01007648.1, read as the reverse complement.
TCTAGTTAGGACTGTATCCTGCCCAGATTAATTCTTCATTCTCAAGGAAGAGACTAGATCAAAGCGAGAAACGCACTAAGGTGGCTGTTGTCTCTATAGACAGTTAAAAACTTCAAAATAAATTGACTTACATTTCCTAGGCCTTTGCTTTACACAGCAAAAAAGTTATAGGAAACATTCACTGGATATACGGTCAGTGGCAAACATTATCTTTCATAACCAACAAATAATGTAATAATAATTAAAAAAAAAAACAACTGAAGATGTATTTGTCATTTTGCTAAGATACAAACCTGACATCGAAATGTTATGTGGCAACACAGCATCATGTTTTTAAGTGCCACTAAGTCAGAGAGAAGAGACATTCACATACAAGAAACTCACCAAATGCCAGAACAGGCATTGCTACCAGTGTTTTGTTTTCTGTTGTGAAGCATTATACATGCACACTGCATTTTGAATATAGATGTCATTTAGTAGATTGATTATATTAGTGCAAGGCTTCTCAAGTTTTATGATGCCATGGATTTTTCAACAGCAGGGAACAGTCAGTCTTACAGATCTACTACATTTTTGCCAGAAAGTAAAAGGCTAATGACTTGAAATATGAATGCCACAGTAAGGCATATGATTAATAGCCACTGAGTAATAAAATCATTGCTGACAAAATATGTCCAATGAAAAGTTTAAATCTTTTCCAATGAAAAGTTTAAATATCCTCTTGGGAAAGGAGTCCTGGGTCTTGTTTCCAGTGCTGCAGATGGATTTTATTCAATGACTTGACAGGCAAGTGTTGTGAAGCAGTTCCCAGCACACGGTCAAGAACCAAGAATTCCCATTCTCAGACACGTTCCTCTGTAAAAAAGGAGTCTATGTACTTCTCCACTTAGTCTATGTCCTCAAGAGTCTTGCACCCTCTGCTGAACAACAGCCCATATTCAAGAAGAGTTTGGTGACTTGATGCTAGACCTTTCCATAGCTCAGTGGCTATTTTAGAAAGGAGGTAGGAGGGTTAATTTTTTTTAAGCTAAGGAGGACCCAAAACCCCTCTGCTCCATTTTGCTATAACCATTGCATTACTGTGGTAACAGCCCCTACTTCCTACCTTCCTCAGACGATGGCTGGCGCTCACTCTTCTACACAGAGATGCAAGTCCCTTGTGAAGCCCTCTTGTGAGTTAAGTGCCTCTTGAAACATACCTCTGCATTATGTGTTTTCTAGCAGATGACTACAAACGGCTTTGCTCCCCCACACATAAAAATGAAACCAGAAATTGCCATGCAGAGGCATACAGAGCCTCCCTACCATCAGTACAGAGGGACAGCCACGTCACTAAGCCTCTATGATGCTGCCCTTCTGCTGTAAGGTGTGATCTTGATCTTCTTTACTCCATCCTCATCTCTTCCCTCATGTTACTACTGCACAACCACGCCTACATCAGCATGTTATCCAGCAGAACACTAATGCGTCTTAAGAGTGCTTCATTCTCAGCTGGACCTCTTACCCATCAAACTCCCCAGATGGAGATCCAGTTATAAATGCCTGTACAAGGGAAGGAACAAGAAGGCATAGCCAGGGAAGGTGGGACAGTCCCTACTGATAGCATCTTTGCCTTGATCAGCTGAAGACCATCATGGAGGTGCAAACACACTACACTGAGCCCACTAAGTGAGCACCCAGTCTTGTCCATTACGAAGAGCCCAGCCACCTACCTCAAGTTGTGAGAATTGCCCTGCTGTGACCACGCACTTAAGCTCAACAACTTTCAGTTGAGGGGCTAAGGCAAGCAGGGAGAACTGTTGGAGCTGCCATCAAAACTTGGCCAGAAGGGTATCATACAGCCATGTTGCAGAGATGAGACCCATTCCCAAACTCTTTGTTTAGGCATAATTAACTGGGAAACCACTGTGTTGTAGCATAAGGCTATAAGCGACAGACTGTTCAGTTATTTCTGCTAAAGAAAACTAGATTGGAAGGATCAAGAAAAAGAAAACAAGTTAAGCAAGGAAATTTTTCCAAAACATGCTCAGTCTATGCTCAGCCAGTGGCACAGGCTGTTAAATCTTGTCTTCACAAGACACATGGTACAATACCCCAGTAAATGGTGCCAGTCCATTGGAAGTACCAAGAAACATTAAAGCAACCTAAAGAAAGAAGTGGCATCAGCCAAGGGGAATATGGGTCATGTGAGAGACTCCAGCTCACAGAGTGGCTGACACCACTAGGAAAGAGTCCTGACACTGTCAGTCACACAGTGAGCCAGAACGCAGTCCCCTAAGGCAAAGATCTGACCCGACATCTACAGATGAGGGGTATCATCACCACAACCTGGCCCCTACCCTCACTCCTTTCATGCCCTCTGCATCCTTGACCTGGTGCCACCCCAGTCTAGGCCCAGCTAACTGGGCTATAGAAGAGGAAGGCAGCATCCAGCTTTCCTCCTAAGGCTGCTGCCTTTCGATCCATCCTCCTTGCTTACATCAATTGGCCTCCTTGGCCTGATACAATCTGCTATGACTGTAACTGTCATTTCTGGACCAAAACCTACAGCTGCTGCTCTTCCCACATCAGGATCTCTGAGTCCTTATTTCCCTAAAATGCAGCCTCTCAACCTGCATTCTCCACCACCTGGAGGTTGCTAGGTAAGACAGCAAATACCTCACACATGCTGGTGCAGAAAGTCTTCATTGATTTTATCTAACCCAGCAGAAAAGGAGGGTAGCCTCATCCTAATAGCAACAGTAGCACAGCAGGCCCTTGCCCCATTCCTATCAGAAGTGGCACCCTTCCAGGCAGCCTTCCACCTCGCCACCCATGCTTCAAAAACCAAGTAAAATAAAAATCACTCACCCTCAGCTAGGATATAAATTCCTGTGCTGATTCCTTAACACCTGCAACCTAGTTTTCCTACTCAGCTGGGCTGATGGTGGTGTGGATCGTTAAAGGACCTAGGTGCCCTATTGCAGGCACATGTCAATACTGGCTAACACACAAACTGAATTAGATGTACAGCTGCTAGCACAGCAAAGGGTGACTGAGTTGTGGCAGTGCTGCCGTATATATTAAATATGAGGCACCTTTGCCTGGGACCTTGTATTTTACATAGCGTTGTGATTTGTTATCCACACCAAGGCAGAGATGCCCGGGCCACATCGTGTTTACTCTCTCTTAAGAGCTTAAGAACTCTGGTTTCCCTAAATGTAAATGGAGAGTTTGAGGAAACATAAGCCTTTGATGTGTGTGGGGAGATGTAATGCATTTAGGCAGAATATTTTAATTATGTGAATTACAACAGGGCAGCCTGCTCTTTTTCTTTTTTTCATGCTGAGTCATTTCCACTTGGACTCTGCAAACATGGAACCATGCACTGAGTGTTTAAGCATTTGGAATAAACTATTAATGCTGTGCTCTCGCTTTGGCAAGCCTTAAGCAGAGAAAAAGAAATCACTCCTTTTCTTCTTTATTTCCCTGAGCTTGTTAGTGGCTCCTTTGGGAAAGACTGGAGCTAACTGACCCTACCCGTTTGAGATATGCAGTGCCAAGGGCCACTACGCTGACACTATCTCCCCCCGTTCCCAGGAACTTCTGAAATGTCTCTGAGGCTTTCAGTTGCCATCCAGTCTCATTTGTGTACAAAATATGGCAAGATGAGTCAGAGTAATTTCTTGCCCTTTATGAAGAAAACTTGATACCTTGTGCATAGTTGTGGTATTTCTATACACAGTTTACATACTTGCCACCAACCTAGTTTTATCTTTTCTTTTCAGTCTTTTGATTTTTTTTCATACGGTAATTGTTCTGCTGAAGTCTAGCTAAATGAGGTGTTTATTCAGCATCTGTGCCTTCTAAATATTTACTAATGAAGATCTTTTTAAAAACTTTTTCCCTCAGTCTGTTCACTAGGCAGCGTAACTTTTTCCATTTCTTTGATCCTGAAGCCCCCCTTTTTTTCAATTATTCTTCCCTTGGCAGCTGAAGGAAAACGTAGCAATATATACCAAGCCCTTCCCCACCCTTCCAGTTAACAAAGATACTGGTTGTAGATCAAAGAATCCATCAGAACAAACTGCTTCCTATGCAATAAGCCCTCTGTCTCTGGAATAAGCAAGTTTATCTTCATTGTGCATTCCGATAAGATGTTATTATAGTAGTGACTTTAATTACATTTCTCATTATTACATTAGTGCGCAGTAACATGGGGTTTCACTGCATCTCAATGTGATAGTTTGTAGAATATGGTGCCTTTAAGTCTTGTGATGGAGGGAGGTAAAACTTCAGAAGCCACAAAACAAACAAAAATATACTTAATTTTATACGCATTTGGGAAGAAGTCCCTGCGGAAGAAGTGAGAAAAATTTTTGGAATATGGACTAGAAAGCAGAAAAAGATGAAAAGAAATAAAAAGACAACAGTATATGCACCACTGGACATCCCTGTAATGCAAACATTGGTAAGATTCCAGAAGATAAGTAACTGCTTCATGAATTAAGGGATAGATACTTTTTTGTCCCAATTTCATATAGTGATATATCTGGAAGTATATTTTAGTGACAAATCTTTAAATGCTGACCTATTTTCCTACATAGGAAAACAGTTGCGTCTCCCCCTATTTCTTTTACTGTATGATAAGACCAGAAGCTGTAAGACTAATGTGGTATGTCAAAGTATTTTGTCTTAGGCAATGAGTGGGTTAAAAAATCTTTGTAGGTATAAAAATATTCATTATGATTTGTACATTTTGGATGTCTAACATGTTAATTGAATTGATATTCAGTAAAACAGATTTACATATAACTCTGCTTCTCTGATAACTTGATTAAATGTGAGGCCTGGTATTTGCTGCCAGGTGATTCCCAGAGGAGTGAATTTATCACATGCTTAGTCTTGCAATCTTTACTTAATAACTGCTTGATCTATAACTTATTGAAAAATAGTGGTAGTTCCCATAAACTGCAGTCGACTTGAAAATTAGGGTATAAATTACCAGATGCATCTCCCTTTGAAAGGCACAGACCTCCAAACAGACCACTGCTACTGGTCCTACAGAGTAGTAATAACTTCATGATCTCCAAGAGAGCTGCTGTTAACGTATGTCCAAGGAGTAGATTGGAGTGCAATGGTTTTCTTCTTGGAACCTGTAGGCAAAATACTCAGTCGGTCCCCAACTTGTTTTAAAGCAACCACATGGTAAAATGGTGCATTGCTTGACCCCTGTTGCTTGAAGTAACTTTAAGTTTAAAAGGCTCTTTTTACTTCTGCCAGATAGTGAAAACACAGATAAACCTGATCCATATAAATCAGTTTTTTAATTAAAATACAGTGAGTTTTCTAATCCAAATGGCATTTTCCCTTCTACTCACTGTGTCCTGCTTTAATGCCAACACTGAACAAATAAGCTGTACTTATCAGTATAATGTTCTTTTCTGTCAAATATCACTAAGGTTTTTTTCCTCTCATTATATTTTGAGTTTTAAATAGTCTAGTTTATAGAGATGTCTTTTTTCCCCCTGGCAGGCATATATACTGTCATTGTTTAAAATATGGGAGTGTTTTAAAATAAAGCATTATTAAGGAGGTATTTGCCATCAACATTATTTGTGAACATCTTTTCATGTTCTCATCTGGAGAGGGAACTCTGAGGGCACCATTTAGTGAGGAGAGTTTCAAATGACATTCCAAGATGGGCTTTCACAGAAAATGTATCATATCTTTACAGAGATTCTCCTTTATATTTTGAGACATTTGTTAATGAGGTAGTAAGTCCATGAAAAAGGAGGGGAAAAAAAAAAAGAATGTTACCAACCTGTTGTCATGACTGTTATTTTTCCCTTTTTACAGCAAGAATATGAAGTAACCACATGAGCTTCTGAGGATCCAAATAACCATGCCTTGTAAACAAACACAACATGCAAGCGTTTTTAGGGATCGCTGCTTCACTATGGCTGGTTTATGAAGATAAAACACATTGAGAACTATTAAGAAGATCACGGGCTACGAAGGTAATACTTCCATATGCCCATCCCTTAGCATTATAAAGTCAAAAGTATTTTGTATCTATTTTGTACCAAAGTTCTGTAGATGGAACTGGTTCAGCTGAGTTTCAAATGGAAAAAGCCCAACAAGAACAGAAATTAGCAGGTTAAGCTGACCATACTCTTAAAATATATTTCAAAACATGCTGATCTTCTTCATACCTATTCTTCATTAAAAACAAGGCCAAATGAACAAATCTGTCTGCAGACTCACTTTTAAATGTACTTCCAGGAAGGGTCGGGAAGGATATCCTCTCAGGTCAATAATTTCCTGTGAAAAGTTCTGCTAATGAAGGATAACTTTCCTAGCCCCAAAAGTTCTGCATCTAACATGAGAGGAGTATGTGTTAGACTCGGTCTTGACTAGTAGAGAAATCTAACACTAAATTAAAAAGATTGCTTAAGTGCAAGGTATCATGACTTGATTGCATTTGTGACGTGGAACCAGAAGACAGTCCAGACAGCCATACATGCACTTGGTAATTTAACAAACAAACAAACAAAAAAGCCAGCCTCACAAAGATGAACACAGTTAAAAGCTAAATCAGCTGAAAAGAAAGAAAACAAATAGAAAAGGGAATAATAACTAGGAACTGCCTAAAACATTCTCGGAGATGCTTTAAAAACCACAATACAACTGAGAATGGAGGCAATTCTAGCTAACAGAGAACAGACGGACCCATAAGGGGTATGAATGTAACTATATTCTATAAAACATGGGAGACAAAAAAGAAGTAGATATTTTAGGGGGAAAAAAAAACAACAACGAGGAGAAACAAAAGAAAAGAAACCCATGGTTAGCAGAATTAATTGTAAGAAAGGATTTAAGCATCCCAGAAATTAAAGTACTTCAAACAGTAATTCATATCATTGCTGGAAATGATACTGTTAGCTGGAAATGATAGAACTGTGAACAATCAAGCAAAGACTATTCAAAAAGTATCTGAAGAAAAAGTAAAATGATACATTAGGTATACTGCAAGCTAATAACATTTTCTATTTTAACAGTAATTGAAGATGATGATAGAAAGCAAAGTCTAACTTAAGACATTGTGAAATCATCAGGTCCTGATACCTTACTCTCAAGAATTTTAAATGTGCAGGTCAAGGAGCTCTCTGACCCATGCAGGTTGTTTCAATGGGTTTTGGAAGGCTAGAAAAATTAAATTGGAAGACAGCTAATATTGTGCCAGCATTTTTAATGAGATATGTGGAATGAGTGATGTGATTAGCAGTCTCTCAGAGCTAAAAACAATTTCAGGTGAAACAGTGGAACTGTTCATACAGGTCTTAGTCGTTAAAGAATTAAGGGAGGACAATGTGATTAACACCAGTCAACAAAAAATATCTGGTGAAACTAAAACTGAATTAGAAGTTTGGTTGGTAAAGGAAATGGGTATGATATTACAGACTTTTCAGAGGTATTCAGCTTCATGCTACCTGACGTTTTAATTAGGAAATTAATGTAAGCAGTATTGAATTTGTACTATTCTAAATTGATTAAAAACTGACTAGTTCCTAGGTCTGAAAATGTCACCATAAATGGGGAAAATTTTATCAACCTGATGGGTTTTTAATGAGGGCCCAAAGAGATCATTTCTTAACCTCGCAGTATTTAACTACATTTGTAACAATGACCCAGAACAAGCTATGAAGTTTCTACTGAGAATTTTGCCAATGACACAAATTATGGCATTGGTAAAAACGGGAGAGAAAAAACTCAGGGGGACAATGTAGTCAGAATGTAAATAGAGCAGGTGAGGACCTCAGGACCACTCCATCTCCCCCACCCTGTTTCCAAGGAAGGAGCAGATGACAGATTGTTAGCTAATGAGATTAGAGATTCTCCCCATTGATAGGGAACTTATTCCAGTATCTGCTTGTAAGCCTGGTGCAAGAAAATCATACATGTTTCTGCACGCTCAAAACTAAAGTGACGTGCAAGAACAGAGAATGTAGGCAGACACGTGTTAAGATGGGGAGTCTAACTTGGAATCTAAAGAGGTCTTGGGCATCATCTCAGCAAGAGATTTTGTGATAACAATTTTTCTTTACAGGAAGGATAAATGTAATCATGGAACAACTTAGTAAGGCTTGTAATGAATTTTCCATCACTAAAGATTTCAAAATCTTTATGTTCTTCCAGAAGATTTGCTGTAGCTCATCCATAGCTGTTGGCATTGAAGCCAAAATTCAGGGAAGTCCTGGGACCTCTGGGTATGTGTGGAGTCACAGCCAGTGGTTTACTGGATCTTTGTGAATCTCTACGTACTCTTTCTTTTCATCCAAGCAAATTTTCAACAACAAGAAAACTGTTCAGACTACTACGATAAAGAGTGGAATCAGATGAAATGGCTGACAGTTCATCTGATTCTTCCCAACATCAGGCACGAAGTTCAGAAGGTGAAGTAAAGGCAAGAAATTACACTGGTTCTTGAACCAATGCCAGCTGAGACTGAGACATAAATACTTCAGCCAGGTCAGGCAAACTGCAGGGAAGTGATTTCTTATTAAACATTTCAGCTAGTGCTGGCTAAACAGAATGGAAATGGAACCCTTCTAGAGTTTACCTTGTAAGGTTTACTAAGTCATCAACACTGTTATGCAGAAGGTACAACAAATGCAAAAGTAGGTGTTGTGATTTAACCCCAGCAGGCAGCTAAGTGCCACACAGCCACTTGCTTACTTTCACCACATGGGATGGGGGAGAGAATCAGGAAGGTAAAAGTGCAAGAACTCATGGGGTGAGATAAAGACAGTTTACTCGGTAAAACAAAAGCCGTGCGCGCAAGCAAAACAAAACCAGGAATTCATTCACCACTTCCCACGGGCAGGCAGGTGTTCAGCCAGTGCCAGGAAAGCAGGGCCCATCACGCGTAACGGTTTCTTGGGAAGACAAATGTCATCGCTCCCAGCGTCCCCCCTTCCTCTTTCTTTCCCTCAGCTTTTACTGCTGAGCACGATGCCACATGGTACGGGATGTCCCTTTGGTCAGTCTGGGTCACCTGTCCTGGCTGTGTCTCCTCCCAGCTCCTTGTGCACCCCCAGCCCCCTCGCTGGCAGGGCAGCACGAGAAGCTGAGAAGTCCTTGGCTCTGTGTGAGCGCTGCTCTGCAACAACCAAAACATTGGTGTGTTATTAGCATTATTTTCATCAAAAATCCAAAACACAGCATTGTGTGAGCCTCTATGAAGAAAATTAACTCTATCTCAGCCAAAACCATGACAATATCCACCCCTTATTCAGTACCATTTACATAACGCTCAGGTCCCACACTTTCCAATACATCCTCATTAATCACCACTCTTCAATTAATACACAGATATCATTCCCTTAGTCTAAGGACCACCCCCATGAAATGTCCATAAAATGTTCATAACGCGTCCACTAAGTTCTTTTACTCCATGATTTAGCTTCTGTCTGTTATGGTGGTCACTCAGGACAGGAGAGGCGATGTGCTGCATGGAGTTATTGGATGCCAAGGCCAGCTCAGGCTGGGTCACTGCTGCACCTGCACCATGTCTTGTAAGGTTCATCCTCCGTTGGTTTGAGTGGTTCCTGCTACAGGACTTCCTCAAACATGCAACTCGGATCATGGGTCACAACAATTTAAAGGTACATCCATCACAGCCTCCAACCCTGCTCCCTCCAGACCAGGCTACAGGGTTTAACATTGCAATGAACTCCTCTCCTTGCCCCTGGCCTGGCTAGCAGCAAGGGGCTCCTGCTTATAGTATGTTCCTATAACATGCAACTCAAAGCATGGGTTACAACGGTTTAAAGACACAGCCAGTACAATCTCCACCCCTTGTCCTTTTGGACCAGGCCATAGGGTTTAACATTGCAATGAACTCCTGCCCTCGCCCTTGCTCCAGCCTGGGCTTGTCCATCGGCCATAGTCCCTTAGAGGTGTACCTGCTCTGGCATGGCCTTATCCATGAGCCACAGTCCTTTCATAGGTCTACCTATTGTGTTGTGGACTTATCCACATACACTTCAAGGTGTACCTGCTCTGGCGTGGCCTTTTCCATTGGCCACAGTCCCTTCAGGTGCCCTTCAGACACTTGTGTGGTCTTATCCATGGCCACAGATGCTTCAAGGTATTCTGGCAAGGCTTTATCCACAGGCAAAGACACTGCAAGGTGTACCTGCTGCGGCATGGACTTCTCCATGGCCACAGATGCTTCAAGGTGTACTTTGCTCTGGAGTGGACTTATGCGTGGCCAGAGATACTTTGGAGTGTACGTGCTCCCATGAGGACTCATCATCCACTGTCCCTCTGTGGATGTCTGTGGGTCACACAGTCCCGCTGACTCAAGTTCAGTCTGGAGTCCCAGCCTGTCCAGTACAGTAGCACAGGGACATGTCTCTGTCCTCTTCCTCCACATGGTCTCATAGTTTTGAGAAGGAAGAAAAAGACTCTGTCAACCGGAAGATCTTGTGCTTCCAAGCAATATTGGCAAGTTAGGGGTTTAGCCACATGTCTTGGAATAAAAAGATATCCCAACAATCACATTGTTTTAAGCATCTCAGAGTCTTAGTCTCTGCAGCAGAGAACAAACTCAGCACAAATAACAAGACAGGTGGCTGGACCTCAACCCATTAAGAACTTTGGTGGTCTAAAGTCAGGTCTTGGTATGTGGATCGAAAAAAAAAAGTGAAAAAACAAGGGAGTCTGTGGAGTTTCGATATAATAAGATGATGACAACTTTCACTGGAATTACTTCGAATTTATGTTCTTGTAGCTCAGAGCAGAATTTGCCCCTAAAATCTTTAATCACAAATAATATGACTTCATTCTTGTGCAGCTGCTTCGGTAAGTACTTATACACACAAGAACAGATATCTTTAGCTCAGTTACAGTGCTGGCTAGAAAAATCATCCTTTCCAATTCTAAAAATTGCATTAAGTTTAGTTTTAGCCAGTTTAAATGTTTTCCTCAGTCTTTTTTGGTTGGTAACTGAAAGTTTACCTTCATTTGTCCATATCATAATGTGCTCATTCACCTCTTGACACCTCTTTTGATTCTGGATAAAAAGTGCCATGAAGCTAAATGATAAATTTTGGATCTTACTGGTTGTCTGTCCCAAAAAGGGAGCAAATCCACATTCCAGTGGCAGTACATGAAGCCACTCAGCCTGCTCACCTCTGTGTCTCCCAATATGTCTGTACCATTATTATACAGTCTTCTCAGGTGCTCCTTGTAACATGTCCACTCTACTGATGATTCCCTTTTTTCCTTCTCTCCCTTTAGTCATGCATCTCCAAACCAGTCTGCCTGCCTCTATCTTCAGCCTTTCTGAACTTACAGCTTCACTTCTAGAGTCTGAAGCAAAGAGTAGTGAGACAAGAGCAATTCTAATGTCTTTGTTGTGAGAGAACAGAGAAACCAGCTGCCCAGCACAGTCTCTGCGATGCTGCATTCACCAACATGTTGCATAAGATAGCAGCTGCTTTTTCCACCTGTTTTTCTTCTGAGAACTTGCATCTTAAGCCACAAACATGCAGCAAATCGGTGTGAGCAGCATGAAACATGTTTGTATGGAACAAATGTTTTATTCTTTCTGTGCTGGAAAAGATGTGTGGCAGAAAACTCCCTGATGGTTCAAGTGTTTATTTTAAAATATGATAGAGATGTGCTCAAGATGCTGAGACCTCTGTTTGGATACTGAGATACCCAAACTACATGTGAATAAGAAGCAGAGTAAACTGAGCAAGCTCCAAGCTTCTGGACACCACAAGCAACGTCAAACTTAACAGAATCCAAGGATGAGGGGCTGGGGCTGGTCCAGTCCTACACTGGGAAAGGGAAAAGGGGAACAAAAGGAGTGGAGATAGGCCTCCTGGCAGGCTTTGGTCTTGTTCATGCACCCACCCAGGGATGGTGATTGCTGCTACTTGAAAGAGTCATCCTTCTTTTTCTCAGCAATGCTGCCCTGCACGTCTGGCTCCACCCTCAGCTACAGGAACAACCCTCGCTTTCCAGGGCTCTGGCACAGGCGAAGCAGGCAGCAGAACCACAGCTATGTTGCTGTTCCCAAGAATCTGCTGCCAGAGGCAAGTGTCTGCTTTGTCTTTGCCTAGAGAAAGCCCACGAGGAAAATGTAACTCACAGAGTAAATCCATGATGCTGTGGCTAGAGCTGTTCTCGTGCCCATGCCAGCACACTTGGGGCGGGCTGAGGTATCTCCATAGCGCAGCATATGACACTGCTGTTGCAACAGATATTTCTTGCGCAGTGGTGGACAGTGCCAGTACTTCACTGGAGCCCTGTAACAGTACATGCACGCAGTAGATATATTTACAGCTCTAAGGAACTTGCAGTGCCTTCCAAGTGGAAAATTCATGTTATTCTATGCATTTTACACAGTGTCTGTGCTAAAAGAAAAAACAAAAAAAAATAGAACCCTTCCTTCCCTTTCACAGCTACATCCAGTCTTCACTATTTTCTACATATCCCTTTACTCATGATTTTCTTTACAGAGCTATCCAGCATATGAAGACACAATGCAGACTAAACAGAGAACTTTCTCAGACCAGGTTTTGGTTTATGAGTAAAGAAGGTTGGTCCATGGTTTACGGGATGGTATTTGAGAAGGAAAGTTGTATTGTGTGCAGGCCAAAGTAGGGCATTTTCACTTACAAGGGGCAGGACAGGAAATCAGGCACTTAGGAGGGATAACAGCACATGAGGAATGGAATTAGCAAGGCCTAGGCGTTGCGGGGGACTGACAGGTGATGAGTCACACCAACAGAAGAAGGGTTAGAGAGCATCCCGAAAATGAGAATGCAGGATATGAAAGCCATGCGGACAAAGATTTGGACTTTAGGGAAGGGATTTAAAGTGAGTGTGGAGAGAGGGGAAAAGAGGAGGTGTGATATATGAGCCCTGCTCCTGAGAAGATACATAGTTCAGCAGGTTAGTAGATGGCAGGTAATGCCTGCATGTATTCGGCCACTATAATAAAACGTAAAATAAAAGCGTAACCTGAAATACAACTGTATATGAAAAAGGTGTTCCCTACTGTATGGTCTGTAGTATATCAAACTCTATCAATCTGTATATCCACTTGATGTCTTAACTAGACTTTTTCAACATGGTGCAGTTAAAATTGGCACCACACACAAATGCAGTCTGGTTGTTTTACAAATTTAACTGAGTCTATTTAACTCAAAGCTACTATCAGTAAAGATTTATGGACTGACTGAAACATCTCGGCAGTGTCTGTCTGCTGCTATCCCCTACTGGTGCGGATAGCTTCAGTAGCAGCACTGGCATTTTAATTCACACCACCAATGAAGATGCGCTGGAGATAGCAAGGCAGGCGAGAGTATGGACCACCTTGTTCTGCCACCTCTTTGGTGTCAGCAGCAACTGTGAGCAGAGGAATGAAAAAACAGAGGTTTTAACGCCTGGAATGGATGCAGTGAGATTCAGCAGAACACAGATATGAAAGCCCTCAGATTCATAATCAAGTAGTTCTGCCTGAGAAAGTTATATACCACACCTCAACTGAGCCACTGTAACCATACATGTGTGTGGCTTTACTCAATGGCAAACAGGAGCTTATGCACCTTAGTCAGATTTAAGGCTAGCAAGGCAGAGGGGAAGGCACTGAAGGTTTTTTGGGGGGGAAAAGCAGTCTGCATGGTGTGCAGGCTGAAGGAGGGCATCCTCACCTACACGGCACAGTGTGGGAGAGCAGCCGCTTACAAGTGTGAAAGTGCAGGATTTATAACAGAGTAAGCTAAACTGAGAGCTTGACTGATAGTTTTTAGACCGAAATATGCAACTCTGCTATCATTGTGTGTGATATGTTTCACGTGATGATATTACTTTTCTCATAACCTTTCTACAGATTGATGCTTTAAGTGCATAAGTTAAAAATACACAGCATTGTGGATGTAAAATCTCAAGTCGTGCTGAGTTAGGATGTGTGATTGGCACTTCATAAATGTTTACAGTGATTTATAAATAACAGTATCTTTTCTGCCACTCATCTGTCAAGAAGTCTCCTGCAGGAGAAGGGAGACTGCAGTGGGGAAGCAGCTGATATTTTAAGATGTTTGGGACCAAAGTGGCAAAGAGAGGTATTCAGGGAGTTACATTACATCCCCCCTCTCCCTCCCAACCCTCATACACACATGCCTTGATGAATTTGCACTGTGGAGCTGTAATTCCATTGTGGCTTTCTGATGTCTACACAAACAACATTAGCTTTTCTGTCATGTTTTACAAGGAAAAAAATTTTGGCGAAAATGTCAGCAGGATGGTATCTTTAATCATATTTATTGATTGACTTCGAAAGGCTCAGTGCAATTTAACTGGAACCCTCAATGCAATCGGAGTCAGGTTCAGCCAGTACCTCTTCCTAGCATCGCCTTGAGTCCTAAATTCACAAGTACCTTTTATTTCTAGTGTTCTTGGGTATAAGTGGCTGTAGCCACTGGACTTCCCGATATTTCTTTTTCAGCCCATCCTTATTACAGCTAATACAATATGCTAGTATATGGTTAGAAATGGTTACTCGTAGGTAATTCGAGGGTTTAATAAGTAATATCTAAGGCAGAAAATATATCCGCTTACCAAGAACAGCTACAGTTCGCTGTTCTCTGGCCAGTCCCTTGAACCGATGGGACCGTTCAAAACCCCTGTGCAGGTATTATTAATCCTATTTACAAACTCATTTTTTCCTGCGTTGCTATTAAAAGCTAAATGGAAGTCCTACGAGACCGGCTCACGACATCACCAGGAAGGTTTTCAGGACAGCAAATTCAAGACACTGACTCCTTGGCCCATGAGACCCCGGTAGCAGTCTCCCGCGGCCCCAGGTACCAGCGTGAACGCTGGATGCAGGGGATTTCTGCGGGACACCCCGCCTGAGTGACAGGAGAAACCGAGGGGAGAGCTGGTGGGCTCCTCCGCGCCTCCGGGGGAGCCTAGGCCTGGCCTCTGCCCCTGGCCCCGTGCAGAGCACACACGGCGGGGAGCCACGGGACAGGGAAATGGCAGCGCCTCGGGGCTGGGGCGGCTGCGGGTGCTTGACCGAGGGGTGTGTGTCCACGCGCGTGGGGTGGGCCTGGTGAGGGGACGAGCTGTGCGTGGGGTGGGGAGCGGCTCGCGTGTGCCTGAGGGGCGAGAGCTCTGGCGGGGGTCTGCGGCAGCGCGATGGGGTAAGGGCCCTGTGTGCACGCAGGGTGAGCTCTGCGTGTGAGGAGTGTGTGTGAGAGGAGTGTGAGGAGTGTGTGAGAGGAGTGTGTGTGTGGAGTGTGTGTGTGTGTGGAGCGTGTGTTTGAGGAGTGTGTGTTTGAGGAGTGTCTGAGCAGTGTGCGTGTGAGGAGTGTGCGCGTGTGAGGAGTGTGTGTGAGAGGAGTGTGTCTGTGAGGAGTGTGTATGAGAGGAGTATGTATGTGAGGAGTGTGTATGTGAGAAGTGTGTGAGAAGTGTGAGAGGAGTGTGCGTGCATGTGTGTGGAGTGTGTGTGTGAGGAGTGTGCGTGTGTGACAGGAGTGTTTGAGGAGTGTGTATGAGTGTGGAGCGTGTGTGTGAGGAGAGAGTGTGTGTGAGAGGAGTGTGTGTGTGTGAGGAGTGTGTGTGTGTGAGAGGAGCGTGTGAGGAGTATGGTGAGGCATGTGTGTCTGTGTGTGTG
>VXAL01007648.1:195228-252141 GCA_013399475.1 Chauna torquata | reverse complement strand
TGGGGCGGCGGGAGGGGGCCGGGGCCGGGGCGGCAGAGGCGGGAGACAAGCCGACGCCAGGGCTGTGAGCGAAAAGGAGGAGCGCGGGGAGAAAAAACGCTTTTATGGATGGCTGAACGCTGACAAGCCTCCCCGCTGTTATGATTTCTTTCCTTCTCGTTTAAGAAGAAGAAGAAGAAAAAAAAGAAAAACAACAAAAAACCCCACATGACACGTTTGGAAATACTTTTCCTTTCAGAGGTTGTTTTCTGTTCAAGAAATCCCGCTCCTGGACACTATCCCAAATAGAGCAGAGCAGAATTTCGGGGATTTTGTTTTGTATTCCAGTTACAAACGCGGGCTCCTTCATGGTTTTGGCTCCGAAGTTAAAAGGTTGGTTGTTAGTGAGTAACCAGCACTTCCAAAAACAATAGCCTTCGACAGGGCAAATTCTAAATTATCACAATTGTGTCTCGGTGCCTAGGCCTTTCTAAGTGGAGGGAGCTGAAAGTTTGGCTAATTTGTAACAATTCTGATATTGTGTGGTAACTTTGTGTTTTTCTGCTTTAATTTTTATGGGTAAATTAATTTGATACTAGCCAGGACTGCTTTAAAAGACGCGTTAGTGGGAATAAAAATAAATGACACACACATGCATGTGTACAAACACACGCTGTTAATTACTCACATTTTATAGATTAATGAAAAAAAACTCAGCCCAGAATGGTCAACTTTTCAGTGAATGAACTCTCCCTTGGTAGAAGTAGGAAATGATGTGCACGTCTTTGGAATGTATTCAAGTTTGTGGCTGTTTGGGAAGGACGCTGCAGATAACACAAGTTTCAGTTCTTTGTATCTCCGATGTGTAGAAGCATGCGTTTTTATGTGTGCGTGTGTCTGTGCAGTGGGAATGACCTTCTCGTCTTCAGGAGTATAAGCTCGAGAAAATGCCACAAAATTCTTCCCCTCAACAATGGTAGGACAAATGTCATCACTCAAACAAACCTCATCCATTTTAATGCAGCCAGACAACCCCCTTCGTCCAGATTTGATAAGTACCAGTGTCTGGCTGGTTCATGTTTGTTTCCTGCTAGATTTTATACCGGAGGCTGGGGGTGTAATTTTTTTTTTTCTATTTTAAATATTAGTTTGACATAGTAGTTAAAATAAACGTACCCCAAAATATTTTTAAAGTGAATTGTATCAAGAAGTATACATCGTGTTATACTTACTGAGTTCCACAGTAATTTCCATTCTTGTCTGTGCTTTGTGATGGAGTTATAAACATTTTCTACTTCACTATGTTACAGGCATATAAGTGATAAACAATAATTCTGCAAAAACGACTGAAATAAGGATCAAGCGTATTTTATCATGCACCCTGATGGTAATCAGGATTTGTATACTGATAGGAGTTGGAGATAGATGCTTTTATTTACATGCAGCAACTGAAACGAATATGCACAAAGGTTTACTCTAAGCTGTCAACTGCACAACTTTGCGAAGAAGTTAAGTACTAATATTTTATTAATGCACTTGCCCAAAGCTAAGAGGCACATGCACATATGCCAAATATCTGCAGAAGGTGGAGGCGAGTGTAGAGGAATTGGGTAACAGCTCAGGTCTGGAAGCTGCTTTCTCACAAACTGGTAGTAGTGCCCCATGCTGCCTTCACTGGCGACAAAACAAGGCCTAATCCACTAAAATAGGAGCATAGAAGTGTCGGCATGGCGTATCACCTAACATCTGGACAGTTAATCCTTCTTTCTCCCCTTTTATTCTTTTACAGACTTTGTGCATTTCACGTTTGAATCCTTAGCTATCTGCTGTTATCAGCCGGACAGATAGTGTGTCATGTAATCCCTCTGCTGAATGCTAAAGTGCTGTAATTCTGATGGCCAGGCTAATCTGTCTCGATAAAGTTTTATTTTTCCATTGTTAAATTCAAAGGACAATGACTACTAATTACAAGTGACCTCTAAACCAAAACACTAGCTAGCGTTTATCACTGGTGCTGATACTCGCTAACTAATTCCAGCATCAGCTGTACTAGGCACTTTGCTTCAAAGAAACCTAACAGAATACAAGGAGCCAGAAGGGGAAAAAATATATATGCTCTGAGGAGTTGTTGCAAAAAACATAGTGAAAGTATACATAGATTCCATTTGCTGTGCAGCATAATAATTACAGATAATAAAGACAGGGACGGGGAAGAAATAATTAAAAATATCATAAATATTTTAACTGAAAACAGCACAGCAAAAACATACATATAGAAGGTTGTTATGGTAGACTGCCTGGTTTCCTGCTGCAGCCTGGTATAAAGAATCATTAGTGTTATTGTACATTAACAGCAAAAGATAGCAATAGTAATGACAGTTTGAGAGAGTCATTGCTTTCCTATTACCGTCTTTGAGAACATTTGTTGTAAGAAACATTAGCCTGAAGACAGGATAATAAAATCAATTTTTCAAAAATATTTTTTATAATGTTTGAATGGTAATAGTGTGGGAATTTTACAGATAAAGAGGTGAATTGAAGAGTCTAGAGCTCTGTGTATTTATTTTAGTAGCTGAAAACCTTGCTGTGTTTTTGCAGATGAGTGGATCTAATAGACTGCGGGATCAGAGCCCAGACCGAGATCCTGACAAGTATATGTATGCATTTAAATCAAAACAGGTGAAATATCTGCTTAAGTTTTGCGCAGATACCTGTGATTTTTAGATGAATTGTTCTACAGGACCACTTGGAGATTTCTGCAAGAACTATTGCAACGTCTTAGACAGATGTAAGGTTGAGCAGTTTTGTTTGAGGTTCAGCTCCTCTGAACAAGGGCACAGCAAGGACACCATGGAGGTGCACACAATTTCCCAGTTTACACAGTTGCCCCTATGTAAAAACACAAAACAAAGGAGAAAGAAAAAGAAAATCTGGTAATTGATCTCTCGGACAGCATGAAGATCTAGGTGTGTTTCTCACTGGGAGGAGAACTGCTTCATCTTTCCTGCATCCTTCTCTCTAGAACTTGTTTCCTTCCCACTCTTCATACTCAGTAACACCACCATCCTTTCCTCTGCCAAACTCAGCATCATCCTTTGACTGCTCTGTTTCCTCACAAGTCTTGGTACTCTCAGATGTCTCTTGACACTTTTTCTTCACATTACTTCTTGCATTCCTCCTTCCTTTTGTTTGCAGCTGCCAAAGCATTAGTCCACACAGTGGCAACCGTCCAGCTTGATACCGCAACCTCTTGTTTCCCAACCAGCTCTCTTCTCCCACCTACGTTCTGTTCCCAGTCAACCTGACCCCTGCCAAAATCCTGTATCTTTTGTTTTCCTTTCTGAAACGTCTCCATGCAGACTCCCGTTCTGGAGTCTTTATATACTCCTGGTCTTTATTTAGGCTTTGAAAATTTTCCCCACTTGCAGAGTTCTTCAGCACTATTGGCCTCAATCCTGTGGTCCGCTGAAAGACAGAAAGGAGAAGGAAAGAAAATTAACAGACCCTTGGGTCATTACAGTTTGTTCTGCTTCAGGCTTCCTTTCACCCTCATTACCTGGCTACAATAGGAGCAAGATTGGTCACTGCTTGATAACTGTTATTCTGTGTTTGTTCTGTCTTGTATTGTACTTGGTCATGCAGCTGTGCCGTAAAGAACACAAGGCAGCGAGCTGTTGGTGGTGGTACCCTTTCCATAAAGTGGTGTTTGCTAGCAGCAAAGCTCCATGTAATTAAGAATACTTTATAATGCAAATAACCATGCTACTGAGGTCAGTACATTTAAACAATGGTTAATCATTTTGCGTTTTCTTGCCATGCCTTTCCTTAACAAAAAAATCCTTTTTTTAAGCATTCCTGTGTAGCGTTCCTCATCAGGAGAGTTCAGAGGGCTTTACAAAGCAGTCCTTGTCAGGATACCTACATGACAGATGCAGAAATCAAGGCACCTGAGGGAGAATTATTTACACAGAGGCCTGTGGCAGGTTGTGATCCCACACTGCCTGGTAGGCTCAGAAGGGACCAAAGGCACAAGGAGTTCACATGGCTTTTCAAGTGAACCCTTATGGTTACTTGCTGGCCTGGCCCGTCCAAACCTACTTGTCTCCATCAAATTATTGTGTTCCAGCTGCCAGCTTGGAGTTTCTTACCCCGCAGCACATATGAGGTAGCTCATTTATCTCTTTAATTAAGAGATCTTGGATTACTTCAGGGAGGGCATGAGGCCTGCACAGGGACATCTAGAGTAGAGAAACTGAAGTTCATTCCTGTGTGAGGCAGCGCTCTGCATGCCCTGCTGCATATCCTGCAAGACTTCTGCTGGGCTTCATGGTGGAAACCTGCGTGGGACTCTTGGGCAGAGCTGGGTGGTAGGAGGGGAGAGGAAGGGGAGAAAAAGCTGGAGAGATGGGATATTCCGTGGACTCCTGGGCTGGGTTTGCAGAAGAGAAATGCATTTCTTCTGAAGGCTCGGGGCCCTCTTTCTGCCTTTTGCTTGGTATCCAGCATTTTCTGAAGCTGGCTGTTACCATGGCATGTCATCGTGCATGTTAAAGAGAATCCAGCCCTCATTTTATGCTCCCAGGCTCAAATGTAGGCATGTGAAGGCTGTTTAATCTCATAAGCAAGTGTTCTGCTTTGCAGAGAAGCTGAGCACCCGCATCTTCAGCTGAAATCAGTGGCAATGGCCAGCCGTCTCCTCCATTTCCCCCCACAGGAGGGAACTAGATAGACAAGTTTCTGCTCCTTTTGTTCTTAGTGGTGGTGGTGTGAAATAGCTTCCACAGAGTCCAAGCATATCCAGATATTCTTCGTGGAAAATGCCCCAGCGCTGTTGCTTGGAGAGCGTTGGCCCCTTGTCCAAGGCAATCCCTGTGACTGAATCAGATCTTTACGTAGATGAAACCCACCAATATCGGTGCCTACCTGTCCCCCACACCTATTTTTTATTTTAGTTTTCCAGGAGGTAGGCCCTGTGGATACTCCACCCTTCCTCACCCCCCGTCCGCAGGGCTCAGTTAGCACACACGACTGTGGATGTTCATGCACGGGAGCCTATATGTCAATCTTACTGCATTAGCAGTTTCCCACAGTGATGCGCAATGAAAGCCTTTTAGGAAAAACAGATTTGAAGGCAATATGGTTTGAACATTCCATGGAAAACTGCTAACATGATATATATGGAAAGTGTTTGTGTGTGACATTTATCCCCCTATACGGATGTGGCCATAGGGAGGAAGGAGAGGTGGCTGGCGGTACAGCTGCTCCCTCTCTGGGCCTGCTGTCAGTCAGAGTGGAACCGCTTCTAGAAGTTCTTCCTTTTGAGTATTTTACTGACAATCTATGTGATCTGGTGATCTATATTTCACTCACCAAGCTGTGTGTTGAATTCAGTGATACTAAATCTTCAAAAGATGTCTGCTGTGTTAACACCATAATGGAGTAAGTAACCTTTCAGGCAGACCTCCCAGATGTCTGTCTGGGACCTTAAGTGTTAGGCATGAAGCTTCTGTGCTAGGCTGCTGCTAGGTCTGTGGCTAGGGGTGCTCTGTCAAAATGGGGTCATTGCAGGCCACAGATCACCCAGCTAACCTGCAGTGTCACAGGTTCGTTTTGGCTCTGTGACACTTCATACTTGACACAACTAGGCAGCGGATCTCAAAAGCATGAGGTACAGTTCTTGCATGGGGAGAACCAGGCACCAGAGTTTCATTGTCAGGATGAGACCTTGCAGATCTGCCAAAGGGAGCCAACTAACCTTCATTTCTGTGTATTCCAGCAGGAAATGAAGGTATTAGCCACCTTGCTGAATGCGGCAGAGCTGGGCCTCGGATCACCTGTTAGGCGGATGGCATGTGCTACACGAAGAGAACATTTGCTTTACCCATTTCCCATGCATGCACTATAAATGTACAACTCGAGCTCAAAAAGTGCATTCCTTTCTAACAACTTAAGACACTAAACTTTCAGGATAGTCTCCTCATCAGACTTGAGTGCCAGATCCTAGGTGAAGCAACTGTTCTTTAGAAGTATCCTTATTCACAACATTCTTAACATCTAACTCTAAGCAAATCCTTTTCCTAAAATGGGTATTTGGGAATTTCTCCAAGAATGCCAGTGATTGATAACAAGGATTACAGGATCTGATTAGTGGGGATATAAACTTCAGGCCAGCAATGAAGCTGAAATTCTTTTCTAGTCCCCTTCTTCCTTTGTGAAGTGTTTGTTCTGGAGGCACTTGGCTGCATGCTTTGTATTAGAGACGAGTCAGCGTTTATTTTAAAAGCAGGAACTCTATTTTTTGCGTATTTCCAACTGTTCCATTTTTAGAAACACCGATGGGTTTTGCTACAGTTTCTCTGGGAATGGTGGGTATGTGAAGAATGCAGGACCAACTGTCTATAAAATGGGGATGACCAGAGCCGTGAGAAGACGTGCTGGCTCCCCATGGCAGGTTGATGTACCTCCCCGTCATATCCCACTTCCCTCTGCCTTGTCCCACAAATATGTCCTCAGAGCTTCCCTGTGGCATGTTTACTCCTTGGCCTCTTGCGGGGGAAGGCGGTTGAGAGATGGGCATTTCGTCAGAGCCTCCGGTCTGAGCCTGAGCAAACCAGCCACAGGAAGGGATAAGGCAAGGACTGGGTGAATGGATCTTCCTCCTGCCTGCGGGGAGCAGGGCATGGGGCAGAGGAGAGGATGTATCCCTCTGGGATTGCATCTCAGAGACTTCAGTGTGTCCCAGCCAGGGAACACACTGTGGTTGACTCCATATAAACATCACAGTCACTGGTTTCCTTTAAAATTAATACTGAGGAAGGAAGCACAGTCAAAGAGAGATCATAGTGATAAGTTGGTCCGGTTTCATATTTTTGCACAGATTTTGGTTGTGGCAATTTTGTGTGGTGCCTCCAAATAGTGCGGGAGATTTTCAAAGGTGCAAATTAGTGAGAATTTCCAGTCCTCTGTTTTTGGTGAGCATGTTTATCCTGAGCAGCGGGGTGCAGGTAGCACTGCCTGAGTTCGCCTTGGGTTCGAAACCAGTGTAACTGTGTTAGTGTAGTGCTGCACCTGAATAGAGAGGCTCTTTGACTTGATCATAGTAGAGGGCTACAGGGTCAGAAGGGATCTCAAAGGCTTTCCAGTCCCTTCTTCCTCCCCAAGACTAGCACAGGTGTTCTTGAAGAAAGTTGTATAACTCAGAGACTTTGTGGAGTCTCCTCCTTGGAGACCTTCAAAAGCTGCCTGGACATGATTCTGGGCGAGCTGCTCTAGGTGGCCCTGCTTGAGCAGGGGGTCAGACCAGGGGACCTCCAGAGGTCCCTGCCAACCTCAACTGTTCTGTGATTCTGTAATCTGCTCTCTCAGACCTCCAACAGCAGTAAGTATCCCAACACTTATCTTTCTACTATTACATGTTTTGTCTGCTGTCTTTTCATGTGGGCATGAAAGACAGATTGCTCCTATCCTACTTGCAAAAGCCTTTTGTGCATTTGCGTACTGTTTCCATGTCCACGTCCCTCCCTTCTTCCTGTCTAACACAGCTTTGCTGATTCTGGTACCCAAAAGATTAAGTCATTCTGCATTCAGTCTGGTGCTGCACTGTCTTGTAGATGCACTCGCTTAGAGTGGTCCTACCACAGGAATTAGAACATCCTTTCCCAGTTAGGCATCATGGACATACCAAAAGTGAGCTGGGCACTTAATTCTTTTTTGTGACTGAATTTATGCCTCTTAAACACAGCCACAAGTGTTTCGCATGTGGAAATTTATGTGGCTGTGTTAAGTTGTGCAGCTTGTATGCCTGAATGTGTCCTTCTTTATAGCAAATGAGAATGTGTTATTCCTGTCAAGAGAAGCTGGACTATGCTGAGTAGCTGTGGTAATATTTGAGTGGTTCCACAAGCTCAGAGAGATTATTTGGAAGTCACAGATGTTTGGACGCAGGCATCACAATTTGTCCTCCTTTTATTCTGGAGGCAGTGAATGCAGTGAGGTCTCTACAGTGTAGAGGAGCGGCCAGAGAGGCATGAAGTGCTGTGGGATTTGCTTTTTGATATAGATGGCTTCACTTAAAGTTCAGTGTAAAAAGGCTTTCAGAACAAAGTTGAAATAAACAAGAAGATGAATTTCAGAAGTTTGCATTATTCATTTAAGCTTATAGGAATAAACAATGAGATGTTGTCAGGGCTGTGTGAAACGGATAAATTTGAGTCTCAAGTACTTTACCTCATATCATTGCAGCTGTTTTCAATTGGAGCACTTCAGGGTTAAACCAGGAAGAAATTTAGTTTCTTAATTAAAAAAAAAAAAAGAAAAAAAGAAACTTCTTTACATCCTATTTAATTAAAACCCTGGGTGTCAGGTTCTGTGGTTGTGGAAAGAACTAGGTAACAATGTGATGAATAATTCATTCACTGTGTTTTGTTGGGTGCAAAAGGCAGTGGTTTTGGATGGGTTTGTAACAACACCCTTGTCTTTCTGGTCCCCACCACAAGAAGAAGCCCGAGGGATCCCAAATTATGCCATGGGTGCCACGAGTGGAACATGAGTCTTTTCAAGGATATGTTTGTGTGTCAAGAGTAACATGGGGCCACTGTTCTCGAGCCATGAGCTGCTTACTGGAGCAGCAGCAAGTGTGCATGTGTGGCTCACATACACATTTCCATGGCACTCCTCAGGGTTAAATACATGCATAAAAACCTCTCCTGCCCTTCTCTGATCAGTTGTTCCTGCAAAAGCCTGCGCTAGTGCCAGAATTTCTGCTTCAGACTGAGGGTGTGGGAGCAGGCTCAGGGCAAGCTTGGTGAGGTTCCTCACTCATCTGAGACCCAAAGTATTTGTAAACAATCTTTTATTTATTTATTTTAAAACTACCCTGCTGAGGTGTGGAAGATCCACATAGCCAGAAGCAGTGACAACGTGATCGAGGAAGATCTTTGCCAGCCTGCAGTCCTAGATGTACACTGGCTGCTATCAGCTAGGCACTAAATTGATTTGAAACCAAATCAAGTCTCATTTACAGCAGTATCAGCTCTGAGAAAACTCACATGCTTTTCTCTTTCATAGTAGGTAGAAGTGACTAAATCGATGCTAGGTAAAAATAACTAACCACATGTGTGTTCACAACATTCCTTTTTACATTGTTTGACTGAAATTATTTTCTCCCATCCAATTCTGTTGTGATTTGGTCACTGAGCTGCAGACTTCCAGCTATAATTGTCTCAGTATTCTGTTTTCCAGCCACATGCAATCTCCAAGAACTGTGCAGCTTCTGTCTAGACGACCCTCCGAGAAATCTCCCTCTGTGGCCTTACTTAGCTGTTGCAATGACACTGAGACTGATGATGTCAGCCATTTTCAAGACTGATAGCCATGCCTCTCAAGGCTCAGTTAGCCGAGGCAGGGCAGAGTCTTAGAGTTTTGTTCTGGGACCAGATGTGTACAGATATTGCGTATACATGGATATACACACATGCACAGATATGCTTTTGAGGATGACTGGGCACCGTGCTTTTACGCGGTTGCGTTTTAAGCCTGTTTTCACCAGCATCCATGCAGTTTTCCTTTTCAACTTCTACATTCAGCTTAAAGTGAAATTTAACGAGGACTGATACAATTCCACTGCTATGCCTACTGAAATTGAATTAGTGGGGATCTTCAGCAGCACAGTGACCTGCACAGATGTTCTGCTGGAGGATGATGCAAATCTTCCCCAACACAGCGGATTCTTTTTACATTAAGCCAAATCTAAATTTTCCCAAATCTTTCCATAGTGGAGATGTCAGCATGCAGCTGCATGAGATATAGAGGAGGGCATGTTCAATTTCCGTGAGCACTGGAACCCCTCTTACTGACTTCAGCAGGACTTGGCTCAGGTCAGGAAACGGCAAGCCCATGATGATGGTGTTTCATCTGCTTTTCTCTGATCCTGGTGTGTCAGGCTCTTCCAGCAGCACAGTGGAAGTTACTGTAGAGGAGTTCCTGGAGGAACACGTTTGTCCTGTTGACCTGAGGACCTACAGGCTGGTTCTACACTGGCAGGTGAAAAACTTGCTTAGGAGTAGGAGAAAGTATTGCAGTCCCCTCCACTCCATGTCCATAGCAGTCATTCAAAGCTGAGGTGAGACGTATCTCACCCAGCGTTCGTTGTATGCAGTGCCTGATTTTGCTGATCTTTTCCCAGGTGGAAATAGGGTGGAATGGTCTGTGGCATGTACACACATGTTTTTCTCAAGTATGCATTTAGGGATTTCAGGGTGACTAGGTCAGATATGAGTGTCAACAATTAGGACATTTTTACGTGGCCAAGTAAATTCTACTACCCCAAGGCTGCCTCCAAAGTAGTAAATTAAACATGCCTGGTACTGTTCTTGGCCTTGAGGCCAACTGGGATGGAGACGCTTGCTTCCATGCCATAGTTGTCTCATCCTCCAAAACAGGATGGCTCTATGCAGACTTCTTATTAGGAGTGATCCTTGATCCATGCTAACTCCTGAATCATGCACAAGAATTATTTGAGAGGCTGCTACTCGGCACAGAGCAAAGCTATTTCAGATACTGTGGTAACAATTTACACTGTAGATAATCCTTGTGCTTAGAAATGTTCCCC
This sequence comes from Chauna torquata, assembly GCA_013399475.1. Lineage (NCBI taxonomy): Eukaryota > Metazoa > Chordata > Aves > Anseriformes > Anhimidae > Chauna > Chauna torquata. The sequence continues at coordinate 241,553 of VXAL01007648.1, read as the reverse complement.
AGCACTGTTTAACCTGCTAGTGTAGATGCTGCTAAGGTAGGCACCCTGTGTTTAGGGAGAATGGAACAGGTGAACTGGGCTGAAATGTTTCCAATCCCACCTGTAGACCTGTAGTTCCTGTAGACCACAGAAACAAAAGGGTGGGCCCATGCTTACGTGCTGTATGTCTTCTGTCTCTCCCATAAAGCAATATTCAAACCTTAGGCTAAACTTGGTAATGGAATAAAGACTTACAGACTTACAGCATGGAAGATTGACCGGTTTTGCTCTTGACTAGTCACTTACAAGACAGATAGACAAAGCCTTCCATGTTTTCCCAGAAGAAAGAATCGTGTTAATCATACCCTGAGTGATGTGTGACTAATACTCACGACAGTACATCATACTGTCACTGAAGGAGATAGAGGCAACCAGACCGGAACTTCCATCATGGTATGGCCCAGGGCTTGATACCTGTGGTGGGGATATGGATCAAAACTGTAATGCTTCCCTACCCGCCTCCATTCTCAAGTGATGAGCGTCAAGAAACAAGATGGGTCATCAGCACAGCAAATGTCAGATGGTTTTAAAATGTTTCAGAGTTGGAAGTTTCCAGTTCAGTGGGCAAGTTACAAAAGGCATACAGTTTAAACAACTGCTGTTCTAAGAGATTATTAAAATTAAATTGTGAATTAACATCCCCGTCTTTACAGCCCTGGAGCAGAGTAGCTGCCTAGGTATTTCATAATGGAGTACCTAAGCCTAGCAACACATGGCTTAGTCTGCTGAATAATATGCAGTATTATGTAATTTAATAACATTAAACTAGGATCTTCTGATAATGATATTATTTAAAAGCTGTTTAGTATATTTAATACCAGTTATGTTTTTTATGTCAGTTGGATTTGGGGAGAAAGATTTTAGAAGAAACTGGGGAGAGAATGATAGGAAATTGTGCAATATACTTATCTGAGACTACATCACATGGCCTGCAAAGCACTGCTTTTGCTTTTATACACATACCCTTGGCGACTCTCCCGCTAGCAACAATAGTGCTCAGACTCGTACTGATGTCACTGTTGAGTTATTTAATTTGACTGAACGAGATTAATGTGTTTATTTAAAACCTTGGTCAAAAAGGAAAAGAAAATCTTGGGACAATACTTTTACGTGAACATGTGTGTTTTCATATCTGATGATTGTAATGTTGCATTAACTTATCGGGGCAGTTGTTGACACACACTAACACCCAGGAGACCCCCTCAGATAAGAAATGTGAGCCATTTTCCCCATCAGCCTGGAGCAGAGACTTCTACACCACGGCTGGTACTGTGGGCTTTCATCCCAGGCTGTCTTCGCTTCCTTTTGCTGCTTTCAGGGCTGATCCACAGCGATCCCAGCATTGTTTTATTCTCTCGCGTGAGGATGGAGTTTGGTGCAGCCAAGTAATGACAGCGGTGCAGTGGCATGTAGAAACCAGCAGCTTCTGACAGGGGCAGCAGGGGACAGACACCTCCACTGTAAGGGCTACCTAGAAGGAGCTGGGCTCTGTAGGCTGAGCCTGCTCTCACAGAGGCTGGAGACTGCCTGCCTAAATTTCATCCACGTTATATTTTACAAGCAGCTTGAGGGTTTTTTTCCTGTGATAAATCATTCTGAACTTATTTCTTTCTCACTTGTACCCTCTAAATGTTTGGAATAAACTTCAATTTTGCTTAAGAGGCATTAGCAACTATCCAGTTAAATGCTTCAGGTCAAAGGGGAAAAGAATCCCCTTTTCTCCAAGGGAAAGAAATCTAGAATCTGAAGTTTCTCTTTGCTTGCTGGGACAGGTTTGAGCAGCTGTGTGGAACTGATTATTGGTTGTTGGTGCAAATGAGGTGACTGTTGCCACGCTCTGTTAAGAGCCTCTCTTGACAGCTGAGGACAACTGGACATACGCATAGAATAATAATACAGAAATTGCATAACCCTGATCCTAATTCTGTGGTGGGTGCATGAAGCAAGGTGGGCCTGCTCTTCCTTCCAGTTTTGTAGCCATTCTGTCCATATGCAGTCATTCTGTTCCTGCTACCTCCTGTCCTCTGGTGCTTGGAGTATGAATCTCCTGGTAGAATAGCATGCCACATAGTCACCTTCGTGCTTTCTCTTCGGTGGGGCCAAGTGCTTCTGTCTCCCGTACTCTGCGGAAGGCCACAGAAATTGGTAATTTGAACCCCTGCCCTCACCTTTGCTGCTCTCATGGAAGAAGGGAGAAAGCCCCTTACGTTTATGCATATGTGCATTTCTCAGGATGCTGGGCATCTTAAAGGGTAAGAAAATGGAGTAGAGGACTGGCCATGAGAACAAAACAGAAAGGAGGAAGAGAGTTGTAGGCAGTCCTTGGTCCCCAGCAAATATAGCATGTTGTCCAAGAGGTTCTGGTGCCCTGGGCCATGTGTGCATATCCTGCAGCACAGAATATCCTGAGTTGGATGGGACCCACAAGGATCACCGAGTCCAACTCTTGGCTCCCCGCAGGACCACCTAAAAATTAAACTATATGTCTAAGAGCATTGTCCAAGAGATTCTAGAACTCCAGAGCATGCTGCAGAGTTGTGTGGTGCTGAGGGTGTCAGACTCTGCCAAGGAACCAGCCTTTGGGATTGGCCTCCTGTCTCAATATGTCGTACCTGTGTCTGCACTGTGTCCCCAAGTGCCCTTTGAACTCTTATAATAGCTGTATATTTAAGAAAACTGCAGAATAATATGGTTTGTGAAGCCCTGCTGCTCCTACCACCAGGCAATATCTCTCTCTTCAGTGGCTGCATGGGGGATGAGAAGGACCCGTGTCCCCCACAAGCACAGTCATGGAGCTGTTTCTGTGGAGGCATCCATTTACTAGCTGCCTCCATCTCCTGTTTTAAGTGCTTTGTTCAGTCCTTTGGACTTGGTATGCACAGGGGGGTCCATGAAGTATATTTAAAGCAGTAAATAGCTTGACATACAAGGACGTTTTTCCTCAGAGTTCCAGTCAGTGGAAATATATCATTTTCAGCTAAAATTAGACTGGCTCCAGCTACATTAAAAAAAAAAAAAAAAAAAGTAAAATAAAAACAAAGAAAAACCCTCAAGAAATAAACTCTTTCTGTTGGACTTTGTCAGATGTAGCAACTCCTAGCAGAAATAACCCAGGATCCATCCAGCACAGACTGTGTCTAAAAGCCTGTGATTTTCATCCAAAAAACTTTGAATTGTTGGAGACAGCCAAACAGACTAGCTAGGCAAAAAAGGTTTTCTCTTGCATGTGAGACAATGTAAACAAGGTTAGAGAACAGTGATAGGTGTTTCGAAGGCACTAAATGAAATCTGTGAGTAGTTGAATTTAAAAAGAATTTTGCAGTTAATAGTGTACAACTCTTGACAAGTAGAGTGAGATTGGAGGGGCAGAGGGGGCGTTGAATTCAGAAAAATATTCTACTCATTACTCCCATACAACTTGATATGACAGATTTAATTTTGTAGAAGATGCTTAAGCTGAACCTAGAGCTACCAGCATAAAAAAAGGTACATTTTCTTTTGCAGTAAATATAACCCCAACCCTGCAACAGTTTGCCTAGTGCATTAAACTCTAACTACAAATGAAAGTAATTGGACACTTAATGCATTCTGAGGCCCAACTCTAAAATGAGTGCAGAGGATAGTGGGGAGGAGAGACTTGGACCCAAAATAAACAACAAAAAACAAACAGAAAATGATTGAAAATTAAATACACATTCTGAATTATTTCTCTTTCAAAATATTTTATTGAAGGAACAATGAAAGGAGTGTGTGAAGCTTAACTATGTATTGTGTTGTTATTCTAGGCTTCATCAGCAATTTCTTGATGTTTGGAACATTCTGAGACCCACTCTGTTGGACTACTTGTAACCAGCACCTAAGACTTCAAAAATCTCTCTTTGAAGGTGTGGAAGAACCTCTCTTTGAAGGAAGCAGCCGTCTCAATATTGTGAAAACTCTGTTCAAGCCTTGCAAGGCAGGAGAGTGATTTGTGCTTCCGTTGACACTGGTGTGTAGCCTCTGCTTCTTATGCACTCCAGCACCCCTATCAGTTCCTTGTTCTCCTTCACCAGCCCTGCAGTGAAAAGGCTGCTGGGCTGGAAACAAGGAGATGAAGAGGAAAAGTGGGCAGAAAAAGCTGTTGATTCCTTGGTGAAGAAATTAAAGAAGAAAAAAGGTGCCATGGAAGAACTGGAAAGGGCTCTAAGCTGCCCGGGTCAACCCAGTAAATGTGTCACGATCCCACGTTCCTTGGATGGGCGGCTGCAGGTGTCTCACCGCAAGGGGCTCCCCCATGTCATATACTGCAGAGTGTGGCGCTGGCCTGATTTACAGTCTCACCATGAATTGAAACCACTGGAATGTTGTGAGTTCCCATTTGGCTCAAAACAGAAAGAAGTGTGCATTAACCCCTACCATTACCGGCGGGTGGAAACCCCAGGTAATTATATCTCCAAATGATTCACCTCTCTGTATTAGCTCTTGCGCTGGCAGATCTATACCTGGTGCATCCTAACAAGTCCTCCTTTGAGGTCTGAAAAGGTAGGCTCGGTTTGATGGTGAAGGACGCTGGGTCTTTCCCTGCCCAGGGGTGTCACAGACAGTGACAGCTGCAGTGAGGAGCTCCTGGCAGGGGTCCTCACGCCTTGGACCCCTGAAGGATCTTGTCCAGGGTCCTGAAAGCAAGGTTCCCCTCCGGGGACATGGGTGCTGGCCGCCCTCTAACCCTCTCCCTGCAGACTGGGGTCACTGGTATGTCCATTTGCATGAAGGCTAGGCATGAACCTAGTCTTACCACCTTGGCTGGATTTATGCCACATTGTCTGAAAACCAAAAATCGACTCATTGATCCACAGGAAAAATGTATCTCTAGCTCTCTCTGTAAAGATTAGAGTTGCAGTTAGATGGCTTGTTTTGCCATGGATACGAAATCAGGTCAGTTGATGCTTCTTAAAATGCCTGATGTTATGCCTTCAGTGGGATTTAATTACCTCAATGGGTAGTTTATGTGAAATAAATCCCCCAAGTTCTCATAAAACTTTGAATTTTTCCACCGATGATCTTCTTTAGACTAGACTTGGTCAGCATTGAAAACTTCTGACCTCACTGAAGGGTCATTTAGCTGGGCTTTGAGTCAATGAAACAGCTGTTATAAAATTATAGTGTTCAGTGTTGACTTCTGTAGGGATCTTAGAAAGCAGGGCTGGTAGAGATCTCGAGCGGACATCCTGTTCCCCTCTGCCCCTACTCCCAAGACAAAACAAATTGCCAGGTACATTCCTGGCAGACTTTTTTCTAATTAGCTCTAAAAATCCCATGTGATAGAGGCTCCACAACCTCCCCAGGCAAGTGAATCTATTGCTTTGCTATCCTTACAGTTCAAAATTATTTCTAATGTCTAACCTAGCTCTCCCTTGCTGCCAAAAATCACAGTAATTCAATTTACTAATGGATATGGCTGGTAAGTGTATACTTATTATTCTGTGATTACTCTTTGTCTGGCATGAACTTTACTCTGAGGTGACATTAGGATCAGATAAGTGAACTGTAGTATGTTTCTTTTCACACGGATGAAATAAGGGAAAGACATTTGTTAAACAGGGGCTGTTCCCCTTCCTGATAGTCCTTCCACTGCAGCAGAGCTGTCATTTTGAAGTTGTATCTGAACTGCTGTAAACATTGTCACAACTAAAATTTTACAGCTGCAGGGAGTGGTGCGTGTTGTCAACAGTTTTCAGTGGAAAGAGCTGATCTTCTGCCCTGCTAACATAAACTCTTCAAGAATCTAAGAAAAGATGCTCATAAAATATCCCATTTTGTATATCTTTCTCTTTGAAGGTTGTAGTCTCTAGCGCCTTCTCATTTCTTCTGGTGTAACTCCAGTGTAGTTAATGGAGTCTCCTCAGCGCAGTAGCTGACAGCATTGCCCAGGGATGTTTTAAACCCCTGTCTTCTGATCTGTTCAGTGCCCACCAGCAAACACTAGTACTGGGATAACCCAGCAGCTGCTAAGTGGCTTCCAAAGCTTCTTCTGGCCCTGAAACTCAGAAGTTTTCAGCGGTGAATATGTCCCTACCATGTAGCCTGTGAAGCAGACTGACTGTGTCTGTACTAGTAAATGAAACATGGCCAGGCTACAGGCCTGAGTATTGCTCAAATGCTAGCGTGCTCCCTGGCGCAGCTGTGACCTGTGCAGTCTAGCATAGACCATCAGTTCTCAGGGTGCAGGGCTCAGCCTACATGAGACACTTTTGGGCACCTTGGAAGTGACCACCATGTTTTGGAGGAGAAAGAGAGCACAGCTGCGAGGATGCAAGCTGTGCTGTGCCTGTTCGCCACAGGCCCCGGGAGGTGTTCTTGTGCTGTTGTATTCCCCCCTACCACTCTTCTCACGAGGACAGCCGAGAAGCTGAAGCCCAAAAATGAGTCACCTCCCTGCTAAAGATGAGGTGCAGCAAGGTGCACAACCTACTTAGATGTGCTGGGGCAGCAGCAGTAGAAATAACTTACAGCACTGCAAGTGGCAGTGATACAGCTCCAGGCCAGAGGCAGTGGGAAAGCAGTGCTGCAAAGAGATGGGGATGAGGGAAGAGAAGAAATGAACTTGATGGGGAAGTGGTAGCAGTGAGATCACCGCAAAAAAGGCTGGGAGCGATTGATCTAGGTGCCAGTCTGTTCAAACAACAGTCCTATTTTAGCTACAGGAAATCTTCTATATCTAGACTGTTGGCAATCTTAGGCTTATGTGGGATTCTCTGAACCTCATCCTAATGAGTTAAAGAATCCACCCATGAAATTATTCAGCAGTACATTTCTTTACAGTCCAGAAGCCGCTATTATTTTCATACAAGTGTCCATCCTTTTGGGGCTCACTTTCATCACTGTAGTCTGTCTTGCTGAGTGTATTGGGTTTACATGGTAAGGGTTTGGTAGCAGGGGGGCCAGGCTTCTGTGAGAAGATTCCAGAAGCTGCCCCATGTCAAATAAGAGCCAGTTCCAGCCAGCTCCAAAAGAGACGCACCGCTGGCCAGAGCTGAGCCCATGAACGATGTTGGCTGCACCTCTGTGAGAGCAGATTTAAGAAAGGGAAAAAAATCTGCTGCACAGCAGCAGCTGGTGGGAGAGAGGAGTGAGGAACAGCCCTGCAGACACCAAGGTCAGTGAAGAAGGAGGGCAGGAGCTGGAGCAGAAGTTCCCCTGCAGCCCATGGTGAGGCCCATGGTGGAGCAGGCTGTCCCCCTGCAGCCCATGGGGTACCACACAGAGCAGATCTCCACACTGCAGCCCGTGGAGGAGCCCATGGAGGAGCAGGTGGATGTGGCCTGAAGGAGGCTGCAGCCCATGGAGAGCCCCCCAGGAGCAGGCTCCGGGCCGGAGCTGCAGCCCGTGGAGAGGAGCCCATGTAGGAGCAGGTGATCCGGTGGGAGCTGCCACCCGTGGGGGACCCGTGCTGGAGCAGTTTGCTCCTGAAGGATGGACCCCGTGGTACGGACCCATGTTGGAGCAGCTCTTGAAGAGCTGCAGCCTGTGGGAAGCCCACGCAGGATCCGTTTGGGAAGGATGGCATCCCGTGGGGGGACCCCACGCTGGAGCAGGGGCAGGGAGTGACCACGAAGGAGCGGCGGAGACAAAGCGAGGTGGGCTGACCGCAGCCCCCATTCCCCATTCCCCTGCGCTGCTCGGGGGGAAGAGGTAGCAGAGGGTGGATGGGGGGAAGGTGTTTTTAGTTTGCTTTTAGTTTCTCACTGCTCTAGTCTGCTAGTGATAGTAATAAATTATACTAATCTCCCTATGTTGAGTCTGTTTTGCCCGTGACAGTAACTGGTGAGCAACCTTCTTGTTCTTATCTCAACCCTTGAGCCCTTTTCCATCGTATTTTCTCCCCCTGTTTCTTTGAGGAGGGGGAGTGAGTGAGCGGTTGTGGTGGAGTTTTGCTGCCCAGAAGGGTAAAACCACCACACTGAGTCAACCACTCTGTGGCCAGATCCGCTAACTTTTATCCAGAATGAGTGAGTCATGTCAAAGATGGGAGGGCCTCGCCCTTTCTCTAATGACCTGGCAGATCAGGCTGCCCAGCCACATCATAGTCTTCACTGACCGATACTGCACAGATTGTGTGTAGCTTTCATTGCTGCTACAAGTGTCCTCAAGTGGATCTCCTCTTTGCAGGTCTGATGAGCAACAGGTGCCACTGAGAAAAAAAACAAATATTTCCTCCATTTGTGCAACATCACAGTGCAGCTAGGGGTTAGGCCACCTAGCCTAAAGGAGATATATATGATGGTTAGGTCCTGCTTCCCCCTTGAAGAGCTTGTCAGAAATGTGAATGTTTCATTTTCAGGAGAAGCTGCACTTTCAGAAAAATACAAAGCTGCCCAAACATTTACCCTATTATTTTTATATGAGATCATTCATGTGTGGATGTTATAATGTGCACTGTTGCTGTAGACAGCAGGAGCCTAAGTGAACTTCTAACCTAGAGTAACCTATTGCTTTCATCAAGTCCGAGTGGGACTACAATCTGTTATCTTCCCAGTTGGAAGACCACCTGGTGATCGTACTATTCGCCATGTGTTTGATGTTTGTGAATGGTCCTGGGCATAGGGAACAGGTGGATCTCACCAGAGGATAGACCTCCAAAGGAGGTAGACTCTGCAAAGATGGGCTGATGTGTCAGAAATAGTAGTGCAGATGTTGTACCTGGAATTAAACAGTAAGGCAGACAGTTTGCTTGATAGCAGCTGAAGTCACAGGCTCAATAATGATGATCACAACGCGGTTTCTAGCAAGAATTGTCGCAGCTAAGGAGAACAGGAGGGAACCTAGAGCAGGAAAGGCAGTGGCAGGACTTGGGACATGACTGTCTTCAGTTGAACAAAGATTGTCAACACTTGGAGATGCACAGAAGGAAGGATCCACCCCTTAATGTCTTAATGGAGAATAGCAGGTAGAAGAAAAAGACCCCACCGAGTAGTGACAATGCAGGTGAATTATGAGGACAGACTAGCTCTGATGCACTCAGTCACTCAGTTTCATGCCTCTGGTCACAATTCCTTCAAGAATGGTTGAGCCCTGGAGAGTGACCTCTGTTACCAAAAGAGCAAGGCCCTCAGGGGATTTTTTTTAGCCGCAAACAAAAAAAATCTCTGAATTCCTCACCACCACAGAGGCTTTAGCCTTCTAGCCAGCCAAAGAGCAGTCAGTGGAAAGATTCAGTGAGGTGGCAAAAACTGTACAGCAGAGCAGAAATTAAGAGTACCCTGGTCAGAGCTGGGAATGAGTTCAAGGCATTGCAAGGCTTGAAAATTCCTCTTGCTCCTCACTCAGGGCGAGTCTACGGCTTTCCCTGGCAAGTACTGTTCACACATCTCGATTCTCAGCTTTCATTTAGAAAAGGAGCTGCACTGAGTTCTCACAGGGCTGGAGAAAGCTGCTTCCATAGCAGTGGTACCCACACGGAGGTGCCAGCCTCACAGCCCCACACAGCATTGCTCAGCACCTCTGCTGAGTGCTAAGGGATCACCAGAGTTCCCTGTTTTCCAGGGCTGCTGGTCAGAGCTGGCCAGGCAGCAGTGAACCTGGCAAGCATCACACCAGTTTCATAGAGCAGCAAGGGAAAACTCCAGAAGCAGCAGCTCACAGCAGCATGGGATGGGAGGGATTTAGCTGACCAAAACCACACCTGCAGTGGTGGTACTGACCTTGCCCCAGTATAGAGTAGATGAACTGAGTGCTAAAAGAGTCTCCACTGGCTATGAACAGGCAGGTAAGAAGTTAACAGGAGTGTGGCTTAACCCTGCCCCAGCTGCAGCATGATGCCACAACAAGCAGGAAGCTGTAAATGTGCCTTTGGGACCAGGCACAGCTCCTCCTCCTTCTGCTTGAGCTGCCCAAGCTCTCCCAGCAATCAGTAGATGCTGATCTCCAAGGAGGGTGTTCCTGCAGCCTCTTCTCATGCACATGTTTTGCGTTATCTCTGTATTATTTGCTTTATAGCAATCATTCCACTCTTTCATTACACTGGATAAATGAGAGTTTACTGTAATTAAAAGGTGCTAGCTAACCTACCTAAAAAGAATTAGCCTTACCTAGACAGAGCTTTTGGGCCCAAACAATATGTTTAAACATGTTCAAACAATATATTTGTGTCAGCATTTTTAACCAACAGTGCACATCGCTATTTGTTTCCATAAGCTAGTAAGGATAGAGTGAAAGATTACGTGCTGCTGGGTTTTAGGCCAGAGGAACTCTAGACACCAGGTCAATCAATACAAGCCTGCCGGATTGTTCGGTTGTTGGGACAATTCATCCTTGTCACAATAACCCAAATTGCCTCCTTGTCTTCTTTCATGGCTTTTAGATCTTGGGGATTCGTTCTCCCTGCCTGTGTTTAAGGCCTTAATGATGACAATTAGGTGCTAAATGAGCTAGTGACTAACAGGGAAATCTTGGGGTATGTGAACTGCATGCTGTAGGTGCTGTTCTCCCCTGCAAGGATGACAGAGGGACCCAGTTAAAGCCTAAAGTTGAACTCCCATATGCGGAAATGTTTAGCAAGCTTCTTTGTGTTCCAACCTCAGGGCTACATCTTTATAGGTAACTCACCTAGCAGGGTTTGCTAAAGTGTTTTGACTCCAATTCTGCTCTTGCTCCCGATACGTCAGAATCCAAAATCATTCAGGTGAACTTTAGGTTTCTTAATGCAGTAATAACATAACAGCACAAACAGTATAAGATGTAAGTGAAGAGACTTGGTTAGGAGCGATGATTTCTTCTATTAGACCAATTTTTACACGGATGAATTTGGATTTCAGTTTTCTGACCTGCATTTTTCACGTCCTATCAACCATTGACATTTGTTTCCTCATGCTAGATCTTTTCTAACTATATTGCAAGATCTAGATTAATATTACTGCAATATTTCAATTGCCATTTACATTTCCTTTTAAAGGTCCCACTGTCTGTCTGGCAGCATTTTCAAGTACCTGAAAACCTTTTAAATCTAGTCTCTAGCTTCTGGTCTGTGCTTCTTTTTGCCAACCTAGTGGTAAAATATAGCAGTGTGTTGCAGAGCACTATGAATTGTTATTAAACTTGACTCTGATTTTGGCAAAATCTGATGATAATATTTAGCAAACCCCTGATATTGTCATCCTTTCGGGAAGGAAGGGAGAAGTAATTTTGAGAGGGAGAAATGTGCCACTTGCATTTCTGTCAGAGGGCTGTGTGCACATGCTGTACATGTGAATTTTATGGTACCTTGCTTAAGTCAGGAACGAGTCCATATTTTGCACATGAAAATGCGGAAACTGGCTGCAAATCTGTGAAAAAAGGTCCAAGAATCATGTTTTGATTCTTGTTTTTGGACAGGTTTGTTGCCATTCAATGACTTGTATATAGACAGCAATATTTGGGTAGCATGGAATATGACTCTTTTTAACATACAAAGAGATATACTCTCAAGAGAGCAGTTTAAACAGATTTTTTCCATTCTTGTTTTTATTTTCAGTTCTACCTCCTGTACTTGTTCCAAGACACAGCGAGTTTAACCCTCACCTCAGCCTCCTTGCCAAGTTTCGAAATACTTCTCTGCACAGCGAGCCGCTGATGCCACACAATGCCACCTATCCAGATTCTTTCCAGCATCCTCCATGCACGCCTTTTCCGTCATCACCCAGCCACATGTTCTCCCAGTCGCCTAACAGCATCAGCTACCCCAACTCACCAGGAAGCTCTTCTGGACCAGGAAGTCCATACCAGCTCACAGGTAAGAACGAGCCTTCAGGCATCCTGACTGAGGTAGTTGAGGTTTTTGCCAGGGCCTGGGAATAGGAGGCAATTCTATGTGCTCCCCCCCAGGCTATAGCTACAGATTGAAATGCTGGACAGGATGGGTTTGGAATGAGATTTTTTGGGACCATCTCTTAGTATTGTCTCCCAGTCCTTCTAATGGATCCTCAAGGAACTAAGAGCTGTAGTCATTTGACTCATAGAAGTGCTTGAATAAACTTTAGTGATTACTATAAGGGAAAATTTCAGGAGAGGAGCAGGTGTGCCAGGCCACCTTCTGCCCAGAGCTGCCCATCTAAGCTTCTAATACAATCCAAAAAAGAGCATTTGTAACACCTAAGTCAGGCACCATTAGTTGAGGTGGTCAGGATAGAGATGTTTAGAAACACCACCAAGAGAGACAGGATAAAATGGGGAAATCGGTACACGGAAATAATTTTTAATATGTGGTGATCCTACTGACTATAAACTTCAGGAATTTAAGGTGTGTAGTAATCTGGTCCAACACTTGTGAAGCCACCAGGCAAATTCCCATGACTTTGGATTTTGTTTCATCAGCTCCACAGTTCTGAACTCAGCAGTGTTAAGTCACTCAGATTGGTTGTGTAGTGAACTCCTTACTTGGTAGTGCTCTAATTACCAAAAATTTAACTATGCTTTTACTGTTAAATATACAAAGAAGTTGTCATGCAACACAGCTGAAAGCTAGCTTAATATCAAAGCATGGTTCAAATTCACTTTTGCACTTTGTTGTAACTGAAATAGTTTCAGTGATCTCAGCTTTTTCACAAGGATGAATCAGGACAGAATCTTGTAGATTACTGTTTTAATGTGTCAACTACAAAGCATTTAAATTCATGTCCTTAATGATATGTCTATTTTGATTTTAAGTGCAAGAAAGATGTTTATTTTTACAAGATATTTGTAGTATCTTAACTTCCTTTTAAGCCAGACGCTTTCAACACATTTTCCCTTTCCTGTACCCTCAATAGATCTCTGTTCATTTCTTCTCTAGATCTTTAGTTTAGATTAACTCATACTTAGCAACATCCAAACACTTTAGCGAGTTGTAGGACTTGTTTGTCTTCTCCCATCTTTTTCTTTCACCTCCCTGTAACCGAGCTGGATTCAGTGGAGCTGGTTCTGACAGGTAAATCAGGGCCATTGCAAAGTATCTAATGACTCTGACTTGTATGATTTAACTGAACTTGGGACCTTGCAAAGCTACTTAAAAATGTAAGTGGCTCAACCTGAGCTTCAGTATATCACAGCACATGAATGCTGATAAACATAATTTGCCTCTGTAACATTCGGGATGAACTATCTAAAGCAAACTAGGATTAGATCAAGTACCTTGAGTGGGATTGATGACACCAAATATAGATGTCAACAATGCAAATTTCTACGTCTGATGCAATTGTTTATGTGCTGTCTGTAGTCACTGGAGAAAAATAGGCACTCCTAGAACAAGATTCATTTCCTCTTAAGGTGTATGTCTAAAGTAGCTGAGATACACCATGTCTGGAAGTACCTATTTTTCTTTAGTGAGCGTAAGGAAAGTTTATAGTGACTAGCTTAGGCGTAGACATCAAAAATACCTGTATAACCACATTATTTCCTTTCTGTTACTTGTATTATCTTCCACTGTTTCTTGATTTTGTTTTATTATCCTGGCTTGTTGCATTTTCTGTGGGAGGGTTATGCTGTCTATATGTTACAAATATCAAACAGTGTACGAGATTCCTAAATAATGAACACTGCTTAAATAGAATTAATAACATTTCTGTGCAATATGTACTTGGAAATTTCAATGGTTAGCTTATGAGACAGTCCACATTTATCCACTCTAGATGAAGTTGCTCTGTTTTGAGGGCCAGTCAACAGACCCCATACACAGGAGGAAATTTCAGCCTGGAACTGGGTTAAACCCTGGACCTCTTTAAGATACCCTTAGCCCTGGAGGCTCATATATCACTGTAACTTGCACATAGGCCCACTGAGTTTCTGTTCACTACGTACTTTCAGTGTTTACATAGTGAACATCAGCGTATTCTAATATGAAAATGAAGTCGCTTTTTCTTTGGCGTTCTAAAGCCTCCTGTCTTTCTTGAGGATCTCTGCTACAGAGAACCACCTTCTGTGTTCCAGCTTACTGTGCCATAAAGGAAACAAACCAGGATCTGGGCAGGTTGTGAGTTGGTACTTTTTCTCCACATTTTTTCATCACATCTGTTGCTCTTTGATGGCAGACTGAACAAATCAGAAGAGGGCTGGCCTTCCCTTCTAGGACAGAGGTAAAAAGGACAAATCTGTAGGGAGCTTTGCCAAGTCTCACTTTAGAAGGCTTTCCATAGGCTTTCTTTATAGTCTGTGAAGAAAGAGAGCTTTCTCCCAGTGGAGCAATTAAAGTTAGCTTCTGCTCTTAAATCATCCTCTGCAAGGGTTTTACATTTAGGAGAGAGGTCTGGAACTGGAGGATCAAACCGCTTTACTTTCTTAGCGTAATAACTCGCATTACCAGAGAACTTGGCAGGACAGTGGTCTGGGCCTGAGGCACTGTTGTGACTGTCCCTCCTTCTTTCAAGTGTGCCAAGTCCAACATGAGTGCCCTTCCTTACCATTCTACCTGAACACGCAATGGTGTTAATCTGGATACTGATGGGGGCTCAGGTTCAGATCTGTTCTTTGTTTCGAACCTTTCTCTAGCTAAACAATGCTGAAGAAGTGGTAAGTATTCACCAGGATATGCTGGGGAGAATTTGCCAAGGCATTGATTTAGGTGTCTTTTCTTTCTTGTCTTTCTTTTCTTTCTTTCCTTCTTTCTAATAGTGGAAACTCCACCCCCACCTTACCATGCAAGGGAAACTCCAGGAAACCTAAATGGGCGGTCAATGGATGCAATATCTGAAAGCCAACTAGTGCTGTCTTTGCCCAATGGAGGTAAATCTGCCGATGGAGAAACTGAAAGTAAATAACTATTTGTTATTCTTCAAAGAAAAACTGTTAAGCAAAAAAATGTTATTTGAACAAGAAGGTTCTGTGATCTGTAATAATAGGTTTTGGATAGTTTTGAGGGTAAGGCTGTATACTAGACCTGTCCACTAGCTAGCAGAATAGGATGATCTAAGAATTCAGTGACATACGTGCAAAGTTACAGAGTATAGACCTTACTTGCGTCCATGGACTGCTACAGTTAGAAAGTTGTTAATGAAAGCAAACAGTGTTATCTACATTGTAAAGACAAACATATCAAATCAAGGATGGGGAGGCAATACAACACAGAAGGGCACTATCAATATCAAAACAGATTTCTTTATCACCTTCAGTTCTGGTTTTCATGTGCTTTAAAGTCTTACATTTGGGAGCTTTCTTATTACCATCTTTGTATTAATGTTACATTTCTGGCTGGCTAGAATGTGAAAGGACATATTCTAGTGAAGTACATAGAAATTTTTACAGAAGGCCAAACTCTTTGTCCTCATATAAAAAATGGTGTAGTGGGAGAGTGCATGGGTGGTTAGAGCAGAAGGGAATGGGATCCTCCTCACTCTTCTCAAAGCATTGTAAAGACCTTTCCAGCACGGTCTCTGCTACCTCCAGACTAGTAATGGCATGTGGTGCTGCTCCTCCACCATTCAAAGCCCACTGCTGCAGAGCAGCATAGGGAAATTGAGTTCCTTTGCTGTGTTTTCCTTTGGTGTCCTCCTCATGCAAAGGAAAAATCACTTTCCTTGTAGTCCAGTATATTGTAGTCCTAAACAAATGTCCTTTACAGCATGAGAACAGAACTCTGTGCACACACATGCACATTAAAAAATTAATGCCAGGCTTCTGAAACATAGAGTAACATGTATGTGTCAGAGAACTGGAGGAGAAGAAAGTTGAGGATGGTAGTATTAACAACAGGTGATTACACAGAATAGCTAGGTAATTACTAGTTATCAGACACCAATATTTTTAAATAAATTGTTGAGAATTTAGTCCCCTTACCATAATTTACCGTCCCTGATCACTGCCCTAGTGAATCTTAGTTGGAAGTTTATTAGAGGTTATGCACAAAGGTGCTCTGGGGGCAGGAGGTCTCACATGCCTGTGGTAGCAGGCAGGATAAAGTTTCCTACTAATTCCTGTAGGACAAATGAGGCTCAGAGATTCTGTTACATTTTTGAGTCTTTCTCCGTCTCTGAGTTAGAAAACCCGGGCAGGGGTAAATCCGAAAGAAGTGACCTTGATGACATTTCTACTTACAGTCCCACATGGAAGTGGAGAGCCTCAAAGCATGCCAAAAATTTGGCGGGGAGTGATTGATTACTTCTGAACTTCAGTGTTTGGTACTTGACTGAAGGCTTGGCTCAGTTTTGACTTGCTTTGAGCCCATCTGTCATCCCTAGCTTCTGCTGGTGTGCAGAGCAGATGTATGCCTTACTATTTTCAGTGTAGAGATTGGGCCCCAGTTCAGCAAGGAATGTCAGCATGTGCTTAATTTAATGCATTAGAGTTATCACTTTTAAGAACAAGTGGGACTCCTCAGAGGCTTAGAGTTAAGCTGGTGTACCAGCCCTTTGCACGTTTGGAGCTTCAGTCATAAAACTAAGAAGAAACAGAAGCTGCTGTTGAGATAAAGCCTGACATAAGTGACTGTTTAGATGAAGAACTGGGAGGATAGAAGAGGGAGGAGGGAGGAAAGGAGGCAGAGGATGATTGTTTAAAAAATATTTCTGAGACCTGTGCAGCTGATTAATTTTGTTTCCTACAGATTTTCGGCCTGTTTGCTATGAGGAACCACAACACTGGTGTTCAGTTGCCTACTATGAACTCAACAACAGGGTAGGGGAGACTTTCCAAGCTTCCTCTCGAAGTATCCTTATAGATGGATTTACAGATCCCTCAAATAACAAAAACAGGTTCTGCCTGGGACTGCTGTCAAATGTAAACCGCAATTCTACTATAGAAAACACCAGGAGACACATAGGAAAAGGTAAGAGGAAATCCCTTCTTGGGAATATTCAGAGCTTGAAAGAACCATACATTGCATTAACAAATCTAGCTGTGCTTGTCTTAAAACCAAAGCTGAGATTACTTCTGAAATAGAAGAAAAGCAGCTGATTCTTTTCTAACTGGATAACAATCAGCAGAGTAGCTCCTTACAAAAGCTATTTATTTGACCAGCGAAGAGAAAAATGTTGTTTATAGTAGTATGTTCTAATTTAGCAGTATGTGTTTTCATTTTATTTATTAGAGCTTCTGGCAACTGGGAATATTGCCATTGAAATGCCACTAAAAGGATAATTGCTGGTGCCTCAGGGCTGGTTCTCCTACCACCAAATAACAAAGAGAGACGGATGAAACACTTAGCAGTTGAGCTATTTAGCTGAAGAACTCTACGAGAGTTGCATTTGTAGTTTTTTGCTGTAGCAAGTTAAGAAAATCAGTCGAATCTGATTCCCTGCCTCATCAACTTCTCACTAGTAAAACTAAGTCTTGGATTCTGCCTCCAGCAGTTCTGCTTGTATGCACCACTTCTGGTGTATGCACATCTTGCGCACATAGGATCATATGCTACTGGCAACAATTACGGTGAGACCACACCTGGATACGCATGGCTGCATGCACTCCATCCCAGCTCGCTAGGGCTGTGTAGGGCCTGATATTCTCGCAGAATTTATTGTTGTTTGTGGTGGTGAGTCAGAAGCCCTGTACTGGTACTTCTCTGTGCAGATGAAGCCTTGCCTGTTCTGGTATATCCAGTCTAGACTCATTATCTTGCCAGCCCAGCCTCTCACCAGTAGCTGCCTGGGAATGGATTCCCTACTGGGCTCATTAACTCTAATTGTTCCACTCCTATTATCTTGTCAACCTCACCTCATTTCCCAGGCCTAGAGCAGTATTTTAACTGGCTCTTGATAGTCTAGTGTTGAATGACTGTGTACGAGGAAGGTCTGAGACAAATGTGACATAGTTTTTACAAACGACAGTGAACCTGAAGGCTAGCACAGGAGACATACTTAGCTTTTGAACTTTGCCTCAGCAGGAAAAGAAGTACCTGTGTTGCAAATGTGCTGTGTGAAGCTAGCGTGGTGCTACAACTGTCTGTTGTAGTAGTTTGATGTGAGCAGTGGAAATGAGTTCTACGTTTAGTTCTAGCTTACTCAGAAAACAAGGCAAAGCTTCTCTATCAGCTGTCAAAGGGGTGTAGATCAAATATGAGCTTGGCCCTAAAAGAAGAACGACAAAAGATCCTGGTCAACGCTGTCATTTGAGGATGTTACATCCTGTGAATTTCTGCCCCAAAAGAGGAAGAGACAGAACAGGAAGAATACGAGGTAAATGCAAATGGTCCTCATCCTTTCAAATCTGAAGATGTGTCTTCATTGATTAAAAGTCCTTTTAAGTCTTACACTAGGAAACTGCCCAAGGGAAGGGAGCAGGTTGCCCAGAGAGGAGCTTAGAATATCCGAGATCCTTAATTTTAATGCTCTTCCCTGTTTATGCAAATCTTAAAAAAACATGTTCAAGTGGAATAGAAGTGGCACCAGTACAGTTCTGCAGAAGAGCACAGAGCAGCTCCAAAAGTGTGTAGTTCAAAGGCATGCTGGACAGATGAAAGCTACTGAAATGGATACAATTGTCACATGTTAAGAGGGGAGAAAAAAAAGAGAGAGTAAACAAGATTAGCTCAGTAGGATAAGGATACGCGATTGAATGGTCATCTAGTGTATCAGTGTGAAACTGTTTCCTGGAAATACCACATCAAAGCTAAAAACAATCCAGAACACAATGCAACATCTACTAGCAGTTGGACCTGTTTCAGCAGTCAGACTTCAAGGACAAAGAGGGGACTCCTGATCAGAGTGTGAAAAAGATGTGGATGCTTGGAGACTGCTGAATCTCCAGTTTCTGCAGAGAGCAATGAGATCCTGCTAAAACATATGGACCCTTTGTTTGGTCTTCTACAAATATTCATTCAGCCAGTTGGCTTCCTTCAGGGTGCTTGTCTCTAGTGAATGAATACCAGAAGAATGGAGATACACACTGGCATTTCATTACTGCTGTATTTATTGCTTTTAAAAAGTCTACAAGGAAAAAGAAAATTCTCTGCTTTCAGAAGTGACTTTTGTGTTTTTGTTATTGTAGTATGCAGTTTGGGTAATGCCTTTGAAAGCATTCAGTTTTTTGGTTTTTTTTTTTTTGAAGTCAGGTACTCAATATATTCTGAAAATCCAGCCTTTAAGGCTTTGCACATTAGCACCCAGAAGTGCAGTCACCCTAAATCAGTAGTCACACTTGAAGATTTGAAATGTGGCAAACATTTATGTCCTTATTCTTCTCTCCCTACCCTGTGTTCTCACTCTGTTTATTTCAGGAAGTTACATGGACACCATCAAGGTCAGCTAGGACCTTTGTGTTTTTAATGTCTATGTCCTTTCCTTTCATCCCCCTTCCAGAGAAGGGAAAGGAGACATAGGTCAAGTAATACCAGCCACAAAGTGCAACTCCACATAATATCTGGCGCAGTTGGATTGGAGCCGGTGACTGGTCTAGTGGAGTTGTAGTCTCGCCTGTGTTCTCAGTGCAATACAAGCTTGTGCTGTGAGCCACACCCCCCTGTCACTCATATCTAATTTGAGATCTCGTGGGTGCATAGAAGTAAAAGTCAAGTGATGGCCTGAAGACAGGCTAAGGTTCTCGTCTGAGTCACTCTGGAATTCTATGGGAGCGTGTATTTTTCCCAGATCCCTTTCCCATTCAACCTGCTTTTACCCAAGCCTTCTGTTTAGAGGCTATTTCTGTTTTCAGGACGTGCTGCTGCCCCTTTCTGTCATGACCACAGAATAAGAAATGGAAACTGGGAATATGTAACAAATTTTTTCATATGAAAGACAACAGGAATAAAGCAAATTATGACTGAATTAGTAAAGCATAGTTATCGCTAGCTTTGCAGGCAGTCCACTTAGACTCTGAACATGTGCATGTATATGTAAGGGTTTGAATGCCATACGGGGGAGTAGAAAGGAGGATTTTATTATTCTTTTAGTGGTGTTTTTTATGAAAAGAAAGAACTGAGTTCTTCCACTTCTCTTGACCCCAGGAGGTGTTCATCTCATCTTCACAGGATGACTCGGTCCACTTCAGGGTGTGGTTTCATGCTCACATTTAAGCAGTCTGAGTCCCCATTGCCATGCTGGCACTGATGAAGATCTCACTGCAAATAAATCTTTATTGGTGTTGTTCTGTTTTGTTTGTTTTTACATTTATTAGTTTTCATTGGGTTCAGTTCCCTGACCTGGCCCAGCCCCCAAGCATTGCTGCCAGCTTGTAAGCAGGTGTGGGAAGAAGTAACAGGGGCAGGGGAAGAGAGAGCCTTTTCAGCACCAGCACAGACTTCCATCAGTTTGAGCTGGCTGTGAACCTGCACTCTGTTGTGAATGGAGTGAATCTACTGGTTGCAGTGCCTCTCATCGTCTATCAGCTAGGGAAGGCATCTACACAATTAGCTTATGCTGGTTCCCTAACTTTAAGGTTGCCAAATTGGGCTAAGAAAAATTCTCCTACCAGTTTATATATATTTTCATCAAGCAGACATCCTGGGGGGACCAGAGTCCGTGAATGGATAGAAGTGTTTCCATTTTCATTTCCCCAAGGTGTGGTAAAAGTTTGAGAGTTAGTGTTGGTAAGTCACTCAGACACTGAGAAGTCCACCAGGAAATCCGTCATTTTCTTGCTAAAGGTTGCTTTGAACATGAAGGCTCTGGCGAGTAAGTCAGGGTCATGCAAATGTGGTTGCATGACGTGATTCTGATGTGGTGGATAAGATACAGAAAAGCTGTTTTTAACAGCTGTATTTGAACTGCATGAGATAGGATCCGGTAGTAGTACATAGCGTGCAATGAAGTGGGTCTTGGTCAGCACTTATGTGCTCAACAGTGAAAATAGATTGGGATGTGTAATGCATAGCAGATTTGTCAGTTCTTTGACAGATTTGATCCATGCTTTGTATATGGCTGACATATGTTTGATATTTTTGTGTGTGTATACTTATGTGCATGTGTGTAACAAAGTTCCATGCTGTTGGGTTAAAGAAGTAAACCAATTTTAACTGAGAAACAAAGCAGAATATCACATCAAGAATTTTTTCTCCTATACCAATACCTAGAAATACTATTTTTGACAATTTCCTCTTAATGCCGATGGGTCCATTGTAGAGATACATGGATATACACAAAGTTTACTGTCGTTTAAAAGCCAGTGTATAGGCACTGAGTGCCTGGAAAGATACTGGACTTGTACGCCCACACCAGTGAAATAGTTAAAGAATTCACAGAACCAAACCAAATTACTGATATAAAGTGTGTCATGAACAATGGAGAAATAATACCTGTGTTGTTTTCTTTTTTGAGGTGTTCATCTTTACTATGTCGGCGGGGAAGTTTATGCTGAATGTGTCAGTGACAGCAGTATTTTTGTGCAGAGCCGCAATTGTAATTACCAGCATGGCTTCCACCCAGCCACTGTCTGCAAGATCCCCAGTGGCTGCAGCCTTAAGATCTTCAACAACCAACTCTTCGCCCAGCTGCTTGCTCAATCAGTCAATCACGGTTTTGAAGTGGTATATGAGCTGACCAAGATGTGTACAATTCGAATGAGCTTTGTTAAAGTAAGGCTTCTTTGTTCTCTCTTGCCATTCTGAAAAGGAGAATTCCATCACTTGCTAGCTTTAGTGCAAAACTAGACCCTATCAAGTCCTTCCCAAGTAGGAATTTGCACCCAAGCTGCAAATAGCAATCCAGACTGCCAGTTTTCCAATATTGCCTTAAACTTGCAAGTGCTTAAAATCAGTAGCTTCTGTGGTCAACCTGGAAATTTTCTAGACTCCAAAAATAAAGTATCCCATATCTCATGTGGAAAACAAGCACAGACTGAGTGGTGGTGTTCCACCACTGATTGCATAAGGAGCTTAGCTTAGATGGGCTTAGCAACATGTAAATGTAGCACGTATCTCAGGCAGTTGTGATCTCTCCCATTGTTACTGCTTTGCAATAGAGCTTGGTAGAACCACAGATCTGAAAAAAATGTCCTTATGTCTCTAGACCAATTTACAGTCTCACTGTTACTATAAACTTGTATATATGGTATCAGTCAAGAAACACTAGCTCCTCCTTCAGCTCCCACTGAGCTTGTTGGGAATTGTCGTTGTTTGCCACCTGTCTGATCCCTGGCTAGAGATTATCTTAATTCCTGATGGCATTCACACTGGCCAGTCACACTACCAGAAGGACTTCTTGCAAGCAGAATACAAAACCCAGAAGAACAACTGACCTTCCCCCTGTTATTTAGAAGAGAGCCACCAAAATCATTACTATTTCCATGAGGGAAGACATTCCTGTCTTTGAAATCTGAACTTAGCAATCTGGCTGCTGTGTGCAATGTATCAGTCTTTGTGGGAATTTCTTAAATCTTTTGAATGGCCTTCTTAGTAGAATGAGATCTCTTGACCCCTTTTAGCACTTAGGATTTACTTGGGTGCCTGTTGTAGCATCTAAACCCCGGTGAATGGTGAGTATTTCAAGACTGTTTACTCTACAGATGTGCTAGACTACGACTTCCTATAGGGCTGCTGGGAAGAGCTGGCAGCAACGTTCAGCCTGCAAACTAGGGAAGCTGCACCATTAGAAGCAAGTTGGTCCTGTTAGATGCCATAGAAAGTGGCTTGAGTATGTCCGTTTGTCTTGCAGATTTGGTTTTATACAAATGACTGAATCAAGCTGATTGAATTCATGTCTAAGATACTACAAAACTGCTTGAGGCTCAAGGCCACTTCCCCTGTGTTCTGCAAAGCAGATGAGTTGAGTCCCATGCAGCTTTCTGGCTCTGACTGTTTCCAGCCATCCTCGGGGACCCATCTACTTAGCTCTCTGAGAGCATTAAGAATGCCCTGTAAGTTTTCCCAAGAGTCCAAGCCAAAATGTCTGTGCCTGTGACCACGCTGTTGCTTTGTTCTTGGGAAGAACTGACATCTTGTTCACACGCAAGCGTTAGGGGAAAAAAAAGAAAGCAAGAAACCCAACAAACAGCATTTTCTTTAATGGAAGACATGAATGGGCTTGCTGTTTGTAAAGGCAGTGTAGCCAGTTACGCAATATTTTCATTATCTCAGCAACTCAGGGGCAGTCTCTTTGATGTGTTATCTGCCTCCAAGCCCAGCATGGCAGCAGAAGTGGTGGCATTGATGCACTAAATAACACTGCTGCTATATTATCACCTTGCTTTGTTGAAACAATAGCAGCCACTATAGTGCCTCAGGCACCAGAAGACCAGTGCAAGGAGTTATTTTGAACCCTTTCCCATGACCTTTGGAAAATGGCTATGCAAATGCCATCTAGACTCTTCCTGGCCTGTAAAAACACTTTCCTATAGTCTGTCTTCTCAAATTATTTCTCTCCCAAGGTGTGAACCCTGGTATATTTAGTTCAGGGACAGAAATACTCTTGGGCATTAGGTATGCGGTGGGCAGAAGAGCATGTTGTCTGTCATGTCCCCAGGATATGCCACACTCCAAAAGACCCTAGGTGCAAGGCAGTCCCGTGGCTTCTCCCTAGGTTTGTGACCAGATGCTGCTGGTGAGCTACAGCCCACAGGGCAAGCTGAGCCAAAGGGCTGGAGACCCAGCCTCCTACACCACCAATGCTTGAGCTACTAGCTGGGAGGCAGGGCTGGGCAGGCACCAAGTCATGAGAAACTTGCCAGGACTGTTTCACTCTCTGGAGACAGGACACAGGACAGAGGGAAGAGAAGCTCCTGTCCTCTCTGATACCCCTAATGTGCCCGTGGAGCAGCTGGGAGGAGCTCAACCCTCAGGCACAGGTGAATGTATGAGCAGTGAGAGCCCGTAACAATTTCCATCCACAGAGTGCTGCTGCTGATCCTAACAAAACCAGGTTGGCTGTTGTCCCTTCCCCACAGATGAGACAGCTGAAGCACAAACCAGAGAGAGAGAGACCTTCACCAAGCGAAGGACTGAACACAGTGCCCTCCCTCCCACATTCCTCCAGGTGTTGGGGTTGAGGGCATGGCCCAGCACGCTTGGTCATGCTCCCTAGCGCAAGGCAGCTTAGTGCTGCGAGACGTGGCTGGGCCCTGGGCTGGAGGGAGCTGTTGCCCACACAAGGTGGGAAGGGCTGGCAGGAGCAGCAGGCTTCCTCAGCTGATTCCCCCATGGTGGAAGGCTCATTTTCAGACTCTCCACATGGGTATTGTTATCCTCTTCCCACCCTCCATGCAAAACAACAACACAGCTTTGCCAGTTGTTCTCATTTTATTCCCGTGTTAGGAGAGCTCCACCTCTGAGTTCATTTCAGCTCCGGGGTGAAGGAGGCTCCATGTGCCCTGGGAGGCTGTGTGTTTTGCAGGAGCACAGGGGAGTCCTGCCCTTGGGGCATTTTACACTCTGGCAGCTTCAGTCCCAGCCTGCGATGGCAGCACAGGCAGTAGGGCTGGGGAAGGCAACTGGAAGTGTTTGGGAGCTGCCAGCAGAGGGAGATGCCTAGCCACCTACACGGACTGCCAAACTGTCAAAATCAGGCAGGTTGCATTTGCAACCTGTAATTCCCATTCCTACAGATTTTCTGTCCTGCTAGTCAGAGGAGATGCACCAACTCCTCTGACACGTGCCCTTTTGGCCATGTATCTTCACTGCAGCTGAGTACTTAAGACTCTTAACAAAGTCAGAAGCCTGACGACACTTAGAGAGTGGCATTTTATGCAAACATTTCCCAAACATTAATCTCAGGTGCCTATGAATGCAGACACTTTCTAGCCTGATAAATGCTCTGCAGGGCAGAAAAATGCATCCTAATTAAAAGTACTTTTGGGGCTTTAGTGGGTCCATATGTTCATCTTCTGCTTTCTGCCCCTGTTCTTCATTAACTACAATGGATTTTATCCAGACCACTTACTAGGGCATCTAGTTTTGGTGTTGGTCCTAGTTTTGCAGTTGGTTGTCTAGAGAACTGGCTTCTAGCAGCCTCAGTAGTTTGAGTTGTTCAGCACTCTAGGCACCTTTGGCAAGCATCAGTCTTAATATATCTCCATGTCCCTTTTTCATGACAAAAATATCACCCCCCCGACTAGCGTAACAATAGGTAAGGTTCAATTTCTCTGATTAGTGACCCACAAATTAAGTCCCATCCTGCAGAGGGACTGCATTTTGCACATTGCATTGTGGAGATCTGAGCTCTGTTTTGTAAGTGAGGCAGACAGTCAGCTGTGAGACTTTGGGCTCTTACTCGGATCTCTTGTGTTTCTGTGAAACCAGCTGCTCACAGAGAGTGCTACTGTGCACGAGCACCGTGACTCCAGAGCTTCTGTATTTGGGCTGAAGAGAGGAGAACAGTAATTCTGCTGGGTTGGATGCTGAATGTTATGACTTCTTTTCTGTAGTTTTGTGCTCATAAAAACATCTGGCTGGTCAAGTCCTGTGGCACTTTGTTAACCTCATCACGCTGTTCTGGGAATTTAAACAGGTGGCTAAAATCGATTTATCTAGCCAAAACCCTGGCAGAGTGGCTGCCTGCTTAAAAAGCAGACACTGTGCCCACTTGAGGCAGGGGACTTCTGGTTCTCTTTTCTCCCTGCCAGCACCACATGCCCATCTTCTGACAGAAGCTCCGTGTCACTTATCTCCCAGAAAGCTGGAGAAATTACTGCAGGATTTCCCACAACAGACAGCCAGGAATTCCTGTAGGAAAAGAGGACATGTTCAAGGATAGAAAACCTATGGAAAATATCTATACATGAGTTAAGTTTAAGGTAAAGGGGATATGGGGAACCTTGCTGTAAGTTTCCAAAGGCTGAGATAAATACCTAGAACTTCTAGAGTCTCAGACTCGTAGGATGCATTTCTACCGATAAATGAAGCAGTGCCCAGGATCATTACCAGTTCCTGCTAAAGTGGTATGACAGGGCCTGGTCTGCGTTTTGTCTGTGCCAGACAGCAGTCTGGCAGACTTTCCTGGGCGTGTCTCTGGAGTACAAACAGCAGGGACCATTCCCTATAGGCTGTTTGCAGGCAGCCAAGCTCAGAAACAGGCCATTCCATGCCAGTTGGTCTCAGCACCTGGAAGTGTTGCAAAGCATTTTTAATTCAGTAGTATAGAGTTCCTGATAACTGTGATAGTAATAACCTTAAAAAGGAGCAAAATTTTTAGATAAAATTATCCCTAGGACAAAGCGTTAAATCATGGTGACTTGGGTGACGGGCTACCTGCAGCTGTCTTAGACCAACAGCATTGGATTTGTGATTTAATGTTGTAATTTTTTTGAAGACTCACTTTTTGGTCCTTTGATGCTTTTGTAGGGCTGGGGAGCAGAGTATCATCGCCAAGATGTTACAAGCACACCCTGCTGGATTGAGATCCACCTGCATGGACCATTGCAGTGGCTGGATAAGGTGCTGACACAGATGGGCTCACCTCATAACCCCATCTCCTCCGTCTCTTAAGAATCATCTCTAGAATTTCCTTAGGATGGATGCTATTGCAGGCAGTGGCTTATAGGATTTCCAGTGAACAGAAGCTTCTATATGTAGATGTATGTAGATGTAAATATTCCTATACATAGTCTACTCTCCTATTTTTTTTTCATGCTATGTTTTGTGGTTTCTAGTTACTCTGATGCCAGTACAACAAGTTTAGAAATTCAGGTATAGCATATCTGTTCTCTAGTACAAAATAAGCCAAATTCCTGCAAAAGTGTCAAGCAGTTCCTGTGAGCATCTTCATTCCCCAGCCAAGCCAGTAAATGGTGCAAATTCTCAGCACTTTCATGTGGATTCAGAAACCTGGCTGTAGCTGTTCCTAGTAGGTGAAATTCACCCCTCTGCAGGCAACCAAAGTCAGATCTCAGCACCATTTATATCCACTTTACATCCTAATTTCAGGTCTAAAAGAGGACCTTAAGTGGTGCACAGGACTTATGCAAAGAGATGACTTTTATCCAGTGAACTGAAGGATTAAACAGCAATTCCAGTCTGTCTCCCTACTGCAAAGCACGATGGGACAATAGATCCTCTGAGGAGCTGAGACCCCTGGATCACCTAGGATTTGGCAGGAGGAGAGAGCTCTCAGGGTGCCTTCAGCTCTGGAGCCTTGTCAGAGCATTCTGGACACATCTGAGTAGTCTGATACTCCAAACAGTAGTGTATGGTACTGCTGCCTAAGAAGCAACAAGCTCCTAAGAAAAAAAAGAAAAAGAAAAATTGAAATATATGCCAAGAAGTTTAAAATCTAATTAACTTCCAGTGCTTTTTTGCAAAGTGCATACATACTTCCATATGTATCCGGCATGTAAACTGAATCCTATCCATTATACAGTATTGATGTAGTTTATTTTAAAGTTAGGACTATCTGTAGTTAGACTACTGTGCTGATATCAAGGGTACGTCTAAAAGGGACTTGAACTGTGATTCAGAAAAAGGAAATGAAGTGTGCATTGAAGAACTGAGTAATTACATCATCATTCATCTTGGGATAGTCTCTGCATTGGGAACAGGAAGCCCCACGCTCACAAGATGCGATGAGGAGGAGGCGTGAGTCAGTCACATCTATTCCCTGTGCTGTGCCAGTCCTTAGGATCTGACTGAAACACTTGGGTTTGACAGAGGGGGCTTCCCTGTCAGTCAGTTCGTACATCCCCATGGATGGTTTCTCATCTTAGATACAGGCTTCATCATTTGCAGTGTTTTTGCCTCACCTCCAGAGGATGGCGAGGCAGCATAAGCCGCAAACAAGCAAAGAGTGAGCCTATGTGCAAAGCTTTTTTAAAAAGCTCCTTGTCTGTGGTCCTTCTGTAAGCAGGAAAAATTATTGTCCATACTGTCATCCACAGAGCCAGCCTTTCAAAATGCTGTTCACTTGGCAGCCTTTTCTGAGGAGGCGGGTGAAACACTGCTGCATTTTGACAGTCCCCATTGCCTTACTGAAACAGTAGAGGATTATCTCCTTCCAGGCATAACAGGCCACTGAAGATTGTTCTTCTTTAAGGGTCAAAAAGAGTGATAATTTCTCAAATCTTACACTTCCTTAGAACACACCAGAAGTATACTGAGAATACATGTTTTACAGAATGTTTTTCTTCTCACACAATATCTGGAGCTACACGTTTTACTGCATAATTAGAAGAGGGTGTCTGAAATCTTCAGGTACATCGCATATGCAAACCAAATAACATTCATTGGAAAGACCTTCTATGTCTTTTAGATGCTATCTAATAACTGTTATGAGATGGTCATTATGAACAGAGCAGAAGAATGAGTAAAATAGAGGGGTGACTTCTTTTGAATGCACCAACAGCTGCTTCCAACACTGGTAGGGCACAGAAGAATAAATGATCATTAAGAGACTGAGCAGTATTTGCAAGTTTTATAGGAAATTTATCATGTGAAGAACCCTATTCTGTCACCATTTGCCCTCAGTAGTGTCATTGTGGAATAGGAAAAGTTTTACAGTCTCCTGCAGCAATTAAATCTGGTAATCATGTTACACAGAAACTCTAGACATGCCATTTACTGCTTAGCAGACTTGAGAAAGATAGGTTTGGAAACACATTTTCCTCAGCTCCCTGTGTCTTCAATGTCACTGTATGGAGCTGTTGACAACACTGTTTTCAGAGTGTTTATTGTGCCCTTCCTCCAGTAATTTCATTGTACTTTTCATACTGCTTATCCCTTTGCTTACTTAGCACCTAAGGACAGAGAAAATCACCTCTGTCCTCTAGCTCTGTCTTTTATCCTAAATCCTAAATCTTTTATCCTAAATCTTCCTTGCCTTTTAGGCTGAAACCTCCTCCCCTCCTCTTATATAGAGAAGCCTAGGTGTTGCTTTCAGACATCCCCAGCATTGTCATCTTCCTCCCAGAGAGCAAAGGTGGCCTTGCTAAGGACATCTCCAAACCCAGTTTCCCGTTGATGCTGCAGAGGAAAAGATACGGATGGTCAGTGAAGAGAAACAGGTTTTTCTGAGGCATCATTCATCTCATCATAAGGTGTTTCAGACAGGTCAAATACACTGCACCCTGAGCATGCTTCTGTCTGCCCACTGAGTATAAGCAGAACACATGGTCAGACATGGGCTACTACATCGGACGTATCCAAAAGTAGGAGAGGCAGGCCCCTGGGGAGAAGTAGCGGCTTTCACAGCCTGGTAATGATGCTTGCTCAGTAGGTGTGTGTGTTGTTTAAATGGCAGTTGGTAAACTCAGAGCAGCTCTTCCGCTCCTGTATTTCTACTCTTAGGGTAATCCTCACACAGATAGCGCTTTTGGCTTCAATGCAATCCATGCGTGCATCTCATTAAAGGTAGTCACCTTAATATTCCCTTATGCGTAAGTAAAGAAAACAGGCATTTCTGCAGTGCGGTTCTTCTGACCTACTTAAAATATCTACATTAGGATGAGATGAATCATTTTACTATTTGCTGAAAGTTGGATCAAAGCACTGATTCTGGGCAATCAAAGCCAACAGCCATCTCAAGGTTGTTAGACTTTGGGAAGGCTGTTATCACTGTATGAATGGTTTCCGATTTTGGAAGCCTGTAGAGGCTTAGTCCCAACCAGGCTAGCACCACTGTATGAGATGCTGTGTGAACGTAAAGCAGCTGACAGCTCCTTCCCAGGAGAAGGGAAGAGCTCACATCATGAGGGAGAAGTAGTAGCAATGGCTGAGGCAAACAAGTAAATAGAAAGATGATCACTGTCCAGATGCAGTGATCAAAAGTAAGGCTACTAAACTGTTTATTTCCCTTCCTTTTTGATCAAAGTCCCTCTTAGAGTCTTCTTTAATATGTGAATTGAGCTCAATTAAAAATTCAGTTTTCTTATAATTTGCAGCAAGGTAACTTTGTATCTCACTGTAATGCCTCCCCATTTTGGAAGGAAATATTTTCTGCTGAAAGATCTTCATGAACCTGTCAACCTATATTCAATTTAAAGCCTTTAAATGCACTCATTAATACTCAAGCTTTTGAGATGGACTTCCTGAGAGATTTAAAACCACTTACAGGGAGACCGCTTAGTTGAAAGCAGCTTTTTTAAATGTTTTTTGAGCCATCAACAATTCAAACCCTCTTGAAGGTTTCTTTGGAGAAGTACCATGCTTCAGCAGGCAGTGATGGGAGTTTGATCAGGCGGTGACATAAAGCACGTTCATCATGGTACTCAGACCACTTATTTTCCTACTGAGTAGTTGAGAGAAGACGGCTTAATTGCTTCCAGTTCTTCTGCAGCACCAGTATTAATGTGCCATTGCATCCAGAGGTGACCGAAGCAGCACAAAGCCACGCAGTGGCACTGTTGATCTGACTGCTCAGGCCCGTAACCTTGCACTGGAGTGATGAGGTACGTTACAGCAATGGCTGTAGCATTCAGAAGTGCAGCGTGTGCTTTGCCTCCCCATCAAACCCTTCCTTACAGACAATCCAGCTGGCTATTCTTGATGCTGTTTGTACTCAGAGCATGTCCAGGCAGCCTCTGTGCTTTGAAAGCTACGGTTAGTTGACTTTTCACAAGGGCTCTATAGTGTACTTGCTAGTATTCCTGTAAAGCCACAAGCATCTTTACTCTTCATCAGTTTTTCATATTTTGCTGTGCTCAGTCTGTATTAGCAGCATGAAGGGGAACTGCGGCCCAAGGTAACATCAGCTGGAGTCAAGGAAATTCCTTCCATGTCTCCAGCGAGTGCCGTGTCAAGCCTTTCAACACCCTGAGCAGCCTCCTCTGAGCGGTCCCTGCCTTGAGCAGGGCATCAGAGTAGATGCCCTGCAGAGATCCCTTCCAGTTTGCATTGTTCTGTAATTCTGCACAGAGATTCAGTAATAACTGGTCGCCACAGGCAGGGCTTTCTGCTAGTAGAGACAGTGTCAGGATGAAGCATGTTTTTTTTTCCTCAGCTATTTTTTCAAGAGTTCAACGCAGGACAGAGTTGCCAGGTATTAATGTTCCCTCAGTATAAAATCAGCACTGGAAACATCTCTCACTGTAAACATCATCTCCACCACACAACTCTTAAAATGGAGCAAATTAGGCATTTGTGACTGCAACTTTACCTAATCTGCCCTTGTTCCTCCTTCCTTCTAACACCCACCTTTGCCAATAAGCTCTACAAATCAGGAAGTCTTAGCAGTGACTGAGGAGTTGCACAAACCACTGGATGTGCAGAGGCAGCTGAGGCAGAGACTGTCAGCTTCTTGGTTGGATGGAAATGATTTGTGAAGAAGCTCGATAGAATTTAGTAGACTTTGAAGGGGTCTTAATTATATAGCTAATTTTCTTGGCTTGTTAGAGACTTCTCTGGTGCAGCTATAGTTTTCAGGATTACTTGAGCACTACATGGTGCTTCACACAGGAAAGGAACACTACGTCCTATGTAAGATTCACTTCTCCTCCTAACTCCTAAGAACCTAAAGTAAAACCTTAGTAAAACCAGAAACAGACGAAATAAAGGAAGATTAATGAGTCATAGGGTAAAGTAATTAAATATCATTTTCAGAGCTGAGAAGTGCTGCCCAGAATATGCATTTATATAATCACAAATGTACTGAACATAGCATGTTCCACGTGCTCTCCAAGCTAAAGGTGAGAGCTCAGTGCTCTGGAGAAGCCTGGAACGAAGGCTGTTACTTGAACATCTGAACCCAAGCCCTTTTGGATGAGTGGAAACTTCACTGAAGAGGCTGAGAAGGCTTTATAGAGGACTTAGAATTCATGGGTGGTTTTTGTAGCCAGAGGTGCACTGAGAGAATGAGAGGACTGGGGAGGAGGGAGCATATGACCAGATAGGCTCAGTGGTGTAGCCATGCGTTCACTAGAGCTGTTGACATCCGCAGCTAAACAAATCGCTAAGACCTGTTTTAGATGCAGCTTGGAGTACCATCCTCCTTGATCTGGTGCTTCCTCTACACGCAGCCTGGCTGTGTGTGCCAGCCTCCTGCTTAAGCTGTTAGGCATGTTGGGGCTAATGGTGTCCCATGTGATCCAGGGAGTAGGCCCTGGTTGTATCTGGGGTTGCACTTGAAGATTACCTACCCTCTGCCTCGCTGCAGGACTGATGTGGAGTTCAGCTTTTTGGGCATCCATTCAGGGACACTATAAGCATATCCAGTGCATGCTCCCTACATAAAACTGCAGTCTGGACAGGAACTGCATGACTGAAAGACATGGATTATATTGAGTGTCTACCTGGGAACTGCGAAAAAGCAACTCACTTCTTGCATATGTGGGAAATTCCAGTGCCCAAAGGAAGATGGAATCAACAGGAGCCTTCATAGGGTCTCCTGCCTATGGAATAACATTTATAATGGGAACCAAGAATGACAAGTGTCCTTCCCTAAGAGTATGTGTGAGGTTAGGTCACCATCCGTCGAAAATGAGCCTGATGATAGAGTTAGTCCCACCTTGCAGGAGGGAGAGTGATTATATGAGGCTTTAGATCTGTGAACAAAATACTTCTGAACTTGAAGGCTTCATTGCAGTCACTGAAAGAGGGCTGCTTCTTGGTGGCAGCTCCAGGAGTACCTTTCTGCAAGGTACAGAAAGCCTGTGTGGGCATTTAGTCTTTGTTTAGCGGAGAGAAACTGCTTAGTGTTTCTAGTGCAGACAGACTCTTCTACATGCGCACCAGCACAAGACGTATCGATCACCTTCTCACAGGAGCTCCAGAGTGGCCAGGAGTGACCAAGATCTTGTTACCTGTTCACCCCAGGGCTTTCCAAACAGCTTGCCCGGGTGTGCCTTATGTTACATTGCCATATTGATGCCACACTTACCTGCCAGGGAGGCGAGGTGCATGAGAGTCCTATCAAGAGGACGCTTCCACTTGTACCCCGACCTTGCTTGCAAATCTGGTGCCTGTACAGCTAATGAATCTAAGTTGCAAGCCATGTCTCTTATGCAAGGTAGACATAACCACTATGTCCTCCAGGGTCAGCTACTCTTCCATTATAGCCAATGTGAACATTTGCAGCTAATTGTGAAGTTTTTAGATCTTCAGTCATAGTGTTTTTATTATCCATGGATGCTGCTATTTTATATTCCGTGTTAGTCTTCAAATAATATTGCATATGAATAGCATAGGAAGAAATAGACCAATCAGTTAATAATTTTAAATACAGACCTCATCAGCAAAGAAAAGCTAGAAAAAAGTCGGTAAAGTCTGACCCCTTGCACTTTCACTGTAGTGAGCACATCATCTGTTTCAACGTGATTTTTTGACGCTGAAGTGTGTGTTATGTCTTACTAATTCACAGTTATGTCCATGAGATGCTTTGCAAACAGAAGAGCAAGGGAAAAAACATAATGACGAGCAGAGATAATGCACCTCTAGATACATTTTTTCACTTATTCAAGCAATTGGAGTTCAGTTTTTAATTATTTATGATACTTTGTAAGTACAAGTTAAATGTACCACAGCGTATTTTCTGCATACAATTCAGTGTTAGCAATTTAATCCCTCATTTCAGTATCGCCTCTGCCATTTAAATTGGGCTGAGAAGTGGGGCAAGAAAGTGAAGAAACAGGCCTTTTTGTGTGGATCAATGAAGCCATAATCTTGCAAGGATGTATGCAACCAAGGGGCCATAATGGTGGATTTGAGCAAGGTGTGCTTTTTGTGTGTTAAGTACTAGCTATCACAGTCTGGTGCAGAAAAGAACTGTGAAGTACACACAGGTTTAATGGTACCACTTCTGTCTATGAACAGTTCTGCCCTCTCTCTTTTCCATCGCAGTCAAGGCAAAGTTTCTTCACCACCTAGAAGAGAAAGTAAGTAGTATTCACAATTAGTGATATTCTGTACAACAGTGTGGATCACTGTGTAAAAATGCTACTTGGACTCTTGCCTCTTGAGAATGAAAAAGTCTCAGAAACATACTTTCAGGAGCCTGAGAGACCAGGGCAGCTCAGAGTCCTCTGATCAGCCCCAGAGTACTCTAACCCATGCCCTGTCATAGCAAGAAGAAAACAACAACTGCTAGTCAAGTGGACATTTTCACAAGCATTCCTCCTGTTGCGTCTGATTTGAGGCATCCTGAAGTCAACATATTTAGCCTGATGTTTGAACAGTACACTTTTTAACACACTCCATTTTCTTTGGCTGGAACTGTTCTATTGTAAAATGGATTATTCACGTCATGTGTTTTACTGTTAATAAAGTTATTTCTGATTTAAGAACTCTTTCCCTTGTTCCTCTTTTTTCATCTTTGAAAGAGATTGGCCTTGGAGAGCTGTAGGTCCCAGTCTGATTACCAGTGACTTTGGGAACCAGGGCTTTTAGAAAGCCTTCATCCATACAATCAAGTCTTACGCAAGAGGATCAGAATGGAATGTGCCAGCAGAATGGGATACTAAACATCGTAAAATGGATTGAAAATTAATATGGCATAAAAACTGCCTGTTACAGTAGTAACATTAACTCATTAACTTTCCTGTGGTAGATTTGAAGATCCAAGAGGATGGCTCAGCTTGTTTTCAGAGGAGGCCACCCTGATCCTGGCAGGCAGTTATTGAGTAGTGATGCTGCCGTATGACAGAAGCCCTAGCTGTGGAGCAGTAGATTTGCATTAATGGGAAGACAGATTTGCAGTAGCGCAGATCTAGAATTGCTCAAGCAAACATGTAGGCAGAGTAAGAACGTACTGTTCTTTGTTACAAAAGTCAGGTTTTAATCATTCTAAAATTCAGAATTTGTGTTCTGCAGTAGCAGAAACAAGAGAGTTAGACAGATAACGGTCTTGGAGCCACGCAAACACTGCTGGGTTCACACTCCACCTGAGAACACCATCTGACACTGCCCAAACAGGACAGCCCTGTTACCAGCACATCTGATGTCTACCCCAGCTCGTAAGGCGTTGATATCACAGACCATTGGAAATACAGGATAGCTGAGATGCACATCTCCGTGCAGATCTTCAGCAAGTTTCATTTGTTTTGAGGTAACTCATTCAGCACTGTCATAACAAACACTCCCTGTGCCCCTTTTCTGCCCTGTGCTGCCCCACTGTCTAAGCACACCAGCTTCAAGTTAGCCAGGTTCTTCAGAGAAATTCATGTCAGCACATGAGAGAAGCAACTGAATTAGAAGCTCTTCTTAAACGCGTCAAAGGAACCTGCTCAATGAAAACATTTAGATAAAATACAGTTCCTACAATTACCAACTTTAAAGTGTTTCTAAAACAGTTAATTTTTTTTTGCAAATAACCATGGGTCCAGCGCGAGGTCTGGGGGCTGGCTGTTGGATTCACTGGGTGTCAGTGCCGAGCTGGAGAGACCCGTCACGTGTGCCAGTGTGTTCCAGGAGCCATGCTCAGCCCAAGCGGCTGTGGAGGAGGAGGGTTCAGACATCCGTGCTGCTCACGCTTGGCGCTACGTGACTGTGGGTGCTGGTTAATGCATTGCCTTTTGAGCTGTCTGGCCAGCCTACACCAGTTTTGTGCATGTGTCCATCCGTCTGTCAGGAATATGTGCTAGACCTTGGCTACTGGCTGAATGCGAGAACACAGACCAGAAGCAGACTCGCATCTACCAGGCTGCAACAGGAAAGTCCCCCTGGGTCCCGAGACCTGTTGAATTTGACTACCTTCTGAGAAATATGTGGCCTGCCATAAAACTAGGAATTGCAAATGCGAGTGGCATATAGTGCCCCTCTGACTGGCCACAGGAAAATCATGGGGGGGGAGGGGGGGGCGGAATGTGAGCCTTTGGTTAAATCTCATTTGGAAGCAATCCAGAAAAAGAAAACCCATGAGGTATCATTGTACTGAACCAAATATCTTATATTTGGTTAAAGTTTCCAGAAAGACATCAAAGTTTGATGCACAGGAGAATCCAACAACTGAGTTGCTTGTTTCAGTAGTAAATGATTATTTTGTCTAGATATGGCTGTTGCCCTCAGATCTACCACCCTGTTGATTTATAACTTACCTTGGATCTGAGAGCTAATAAAGTAAAACTAAAAAAATTCTGACATGTACATCTGCACTACACCAGATAACATGTAGAGCCATGTGAAGTACTTGCAAAATGGGCCTATACAATTTACTACTGACAAGATATGCAGGCATTGCATTAAGTTTTGATTTGCAGATGCTTGTACATCTCACAGTTCAAGGAAGGCACGTGAAAAAGCTTCGAGAGACTGTCAGAAGCTACTGCTGTGAAATCAACACCAGATGTTAACTCTATAAACTGGGACAGATACCAGAACAAAATAATCATCTGAAAATAAATCTCATCCTCGAAAGCTATCAGTCCCAACATGGCTATAGATTCAACTTTCATCTTTTGCATTTTGTTTTCCACCTCATATTCTGTTCCTGGTGAAAACATGGGCCCGCTGCTCAGTGGGGTGGGACACCTAGCAACCAAGGACACAGAAGAGGCTGAAGTACCACGTGCTTCTTGTCTCAGCTTTCTCTGGTAAGGCTTGTCCTCTACACTCCCAATTCCCTGAGCCTGCTAGCAGAGTCTGAGAGTGAAGCAGTAGCCACAAGAGGAAGACACAGGCATTGCTTACACCACGCAAGACGTGCACAAGACCACGAGACCAGATGGAATGCAATCAAGGGTGCTGCAGGAGCTGGCCAGTGTCACTGCATGGCCTCACGCTATCATTTCTGAAAGGTCATGGAGACAGGGGAGGTTTCTTATTGCTAGAAAATGGGAAAGATGGCACCTGTCTTCAAGAAGGGAAGGAATAGAATCTAGGAAACTAAGAGCTGCTCAGGCTTATCGCATTTCCTGGAGAGGTTATGGGGCAAATCCTCCTCAAAGCCATTTCCAAGCCCATGAAGGATGAGAAAGGGACTGGGTACAGCCAGCAATGATCTACCACAGGCAAACCACAGCCAACCAACCTGACTGCCTTCCACAATGCAACGCCTGGCTCCATGGACAAGAGAGGAGCAAACAAGTTTACCTTGTCTTTTGCAAGTTCATTGATTTAATATCCTTAATATCCTTATACCCAAACTGGTGACATATGGACTGGATAAATGGGTGCTACAGCAAGTTAAATTCATAGACAATTTTTTGTTTAGAAACCTTGAGGGTGATCAAGCACCACCCAGAAGGCTGTAAAATCTCTGCCCTTACAGATTTTCAAAACTCAGATGGACAAAGCTTGAACAAACTAACAAGTGGACCCATTTCCAGAGGGCAGCTGAACTACAGTCCACTGGAGGTCCCTTCCAACCCATATAATTCTACAGTGAGAGTAACAGAAACTACAGATTTTACAGTAGCTTATACCTTCCTGGTAAATTTTACCTTTCATTCCAGGGACTCCCATGTTCTACAAACAAACAAACAAAAAAAAACAAACTGAAAAACCCTACACCTCAGATGTCCCTTCCAATCAGGCCATTAATATTGGATTGGTTTAGATGCAAGGAAACAATTTTACTTTCTTCAGCAATAGCCTGACATCAGTGGTACAGCACATCTTCCTGTCTGCTAAAGGAAGCACATTATATAAAATGCAAAGGGTGCGTTTTATTATTGCTAGCAAAAAGCAAAACTTTATCACTTTTTCCAAGTAGTAGTTTGTAAGAAATGCATCAAAGAAAAGTGTAGAAAGTAGGAAAAAAGCACTTTAAAATAGAGTACAAAAATTATGATAAAAAAAATCATAGGTAAGCATTCCAAATACTACAAGACTACATGCAGAAATGGTATTTATAATGTTGAGAGCACAGTCTCCAAAAAATACAGTAATAGCTGTATATATAAAATAGATATATAATCAGATATATCAAGTTTCCAAACGTATTTCATTATAATCACTCCTGTTCATTTGGTAAGAGCAAATGCTCTCAGAGCATACTTCTACTCTGAAGCATGTTCTACATGTCAACGTCTTCCTTGAAAATGAAGAACTGAAACAAATTCCTTTAGAATTTAATAGTGGCAAGTGTTATGTTAAAACAAAATCAGAAATGGGAAAGCTACAGAAGAAAAATAACTACCATTGAAAATGGTAAACGCCAGAGTGGGTACACCTACAATTACTTCCATCTTTAAAAATGTTTTTAAATCAGAGCCGTTTGCATAAATGCTTTTATAAGCTGACCATCTGAAACAAAAATGAATACTTCCTTCTATAACTTCAGCCCATTATATTTTCACATATATTCTGACACACTGAAAATAGTCATTTGATTTTGCTTAAAGCTAAAATAACTATGTCATAAGAGCCTGGGAACACAGAAATTTAATGTCATCAACCCAGAGCTAGCCATTTTAGTACAGAAGGAAACAAAGCAACATGCAAGTGTAATAGAACAACAACAAAAAGGCTTTGTTTTTTTTTTTTTTTTTTAAAGAAAAACATAAATTTACTCAAACACTTATTGGTCCAGAACTGTTGGTACAAAGTTTTTTGATCTATTTTTCAAAGAACAACTTGCACAATGCTACATACAAGAAATCCCCACTGAACAATTTCTATACATACACAAAGTATAGCTTATAAAAATTTGTGAGACTAACAAATACTGCTGAAAAGATATTATTCAGCAGATCAAACTGCTGCAATATCGAAGTAGTACTTTAATAAGCACCTCCACCATTCAGACAACCTCTATTAGGAAATGTGCTTTAATACAAAACTTTCATTTAAAAGCAAAACTTGGGATTCAACACTTACATAATACAGCATTTGGATTCTTAATCAAATCAATCATAAATCCATCTGAATTGGCTGAAAACCTGAGAAGTCCAGCACTTGAGCTGATTAGGTATCCACTGTCTTAATAAAATAATTTTAACTACACTTTTTTGGAAGAGAAAGAATATGTAAAGAAAACAAATGCACAATTGCATTTTACATTTTGAATGCATTTGCTGTTAAAAGCCTTAAGCATTTGAGTTAAAAGCTTTAAACTTTAACTTATTCACTCACAAATGAGAATATCACTCATTTTTAAGTAAGTCGTACTACGTGATTTCACACGTAACAGGTTGGTCCTTAGAAATAACTAAACAAAACAAGGTCCAACTCTCCACTGCATATGTTCCACCTCTAATTCCTCTCGAAAGCACTCTTCTATTTCTCCCTTTTGAAGACTTTTAACAGAAATTCCTTCACATGCTTTGCACAGACTGAAGCATTTCAAACCTACTCAACTTGCAGATAATGAATATACAGCAGGAGGATCACCCAATTTGCACTTTTCTGAGCCACTGGCTGACTTCTTGATGGCATGTTGTCTTTAGCCTTTAGTGCAAGATTCTACTGGACATAAGCTTCTCATATCCCTGAGGAATTGCTGTTAGGTCATGCCACTGGACTGGCTCAAACTGGACTCTATTCCACAACTTCCACAGAAAGTAACTGGCTTCCTTCAATGATTGTCATCAAAGAGTGACTTGTTTAACGGTAAATCTTTACATAGAAAAATGTTAATTTAGCGGAAGACTTTGGTAGGAAAAGGGTGTACAGATAAACATGACTGATATAAACAAATTTTCATTAGAAAAATCAAACATTAAAATGAAGTTTTAAAAAGAATCAAAAAATAGACTCCTCCAGATTTGCTCACAAGTTTGCAGACACCCAAGCAGCTCAAAACCTCAAAAGTGCAAACAAGAAACAAGTAAAATACATAACAGCAGCAACTTTCCTTTTCCTTTAACATTGAGATTCTTTATATTTAAAGAAAATATACATCCTAATCCTCCTTCAGCACCAGACTCATCTGCAGGTCATTGATCTGTTCTGATTACCCAGGTGCTCCTTGAAACTGCTGCTGCCGTTGTTCCAAAGCCTGTTGACTTAACAGCTGCTGCTGTTTCTGTAGAAACTGCACTACTTCTGGACTTCTGAGTAGGGACTGCAAGAAAGAGAAAGTGGACTTTACTTTAAAGAATTCAGATAATTTAAATATCTACCATAGTGAGGAATTATAAAACATGCTCATAAAAAACATCTCAAAACCGCTTCAGGACATTAGCAGGCAACTACAAACAGCATTAATGCATATTCTAAAAGCAGATTCAGAACTTAAGGAATAAGCGATATTGCAAAAAACATACAAAACAGCAAACAGAAGTAATCTACATTGAAAACAAATGCCTCTCAATTGCGCTTCAGTTTTGAACCAACTTCCACATTCCCTACTTCAGACAGTATTTTTGCGCTATAATAAATATAAATTAAATACTGTAATTCTGTAGCAAAGTTCACATTCACTGAGCATTCCATAATTTCCCACCATTTCTCAAAAAATTAGTCCAGCCACAAGGAATGCATTGAAAAAAAAACTCTGCCTTCAGTTAAAAGGCTAGAATGGGAAAGCCAATTAGGAACAGGTTAAACAAATGCATATGAAAATTTACACTGCTCAGAGACAATGAAACCAATTATCACTGGACATGAGATTTTAAGAACAAATTCCTTTTAAGCCCATTTAGATGAAAATGAATGAATAGAAATCTGCTAAAACAGAAAGCGAAATGAGAGAAAAAAGCCTAAAGCTGCAGGTGGACATGTGCCAGCAGTACTGCTTACTGGCCCAAACAGTTGCAGTCTGCCATCCAAGTCGAATTGTTCATTCTCGTTCCTACAAGGTGGCAGCAAAAGTGTTTGTAAGGTCAAATGGCAAATCAGATGGGGAATGGATCATCCAAAAATTAATGCAGAAAAAGCATTATTTTTCAGCTGAATTAACTCCCTGGACTGATTGTTCTTTGTGCATGGTCATCTCCCTAATGCAACCAAAGAAGTACTGCAACTCTGCAATTCAAATTTACACTGCAAAGGACCAGCGACTTCCAGGCCAAGGTCCAGAACTTTATGCAATCAGGAGGCAATTCTGCAGAGATTATAACTGAAAACAACAGTTTTGCATACAACTTCAACCTACAGCAGCGCTTAATAGGTAAGACTACTAACAACAAACCAGCTCACTGAACAGATGGGCTGCCTGCTTTTCCATAGATTAGCTTTCTCAACTCACTTCACCACGCAGTAGTTCTACAGTAAGTATTTCTTTATTTACTGCTGTTTTATAACATTCTAGTACACCTTCCCCCATTTATCTTCCCTGACTGTTGCAGCCTCTGAAGCAAAAGGCCAGCCCCTCCATCTACAAGTTGTTGCTTCTCAGCACCTTGCCTCTGCTTTCTACATCCTCACCCAGTGCAAGCTGCACATCCAGGCACACAGAGGACACCACAAATGCCTCTCCTCACAGAGGTTAACACAACACGCAAGAAACTTACGAGCAAGCACAAAGGACTTTGCTCTTCCAAGTGATAAACCTGCAGGCAGCCACCAGTGACAGGTGGTAACTTTCACATGCGCAACATAAGGCATGGAACAGCCTCAGATGCAATAGGCCATGAGCATTCTTTCTGGGTCACCGCATGTCCTTCAGGCCTCATGTTGTGCAGATACACATAAAACAAAGAAGAAATTCTAGAAGGAATAATGCTGACCATCTGAAATTGAGTCAGAGCAGAGAGAGAGAGAAGCAAGAAGCAGATCAAGGAGAATCTGAATCTCACTTCCCCACAATATTGTAAGGAAACCCTGATTATCAAAGAGCCTTGACATAACTCTGTGCAAAAGCTCTCAACATCTACTTAAGAGCTTCTGGTTGATATACCAGAAAAAAAATGTTTCATTAATAAGAAACCTTTCAAATTTAATTAAAAGCCACATTAATACGAACAGCCAGGAAAGCAAACAATTCAGTAATCAGGGTATGAAGAACAACAGGTAATGTGAAACAAGAAGTTCATAGTTCATTACTTTTTTCTTGTAAAAACTGAAGAGCTACAGATACCCCTTTGACTTTTAGAAATAACCATCAAATAGGTCCTACTATTGAGAAAGTATTCAAGAAAACAAGTCTGCATAGCTGCATACTTAAGACTTCTATGATCTTTTTTAAAGACTTCAAATTTCTCAACAAGCACTACCACTTTAATAGGGATTGTTAAATCACTTTGCATAGCTAACAGAGAGCAGGCAAACAATTATTAGTTTCTGGAGAAAAGAGACTGTAAAGAAAACAATGAAGTAGAAAGTATTGCAAGGAAGAATCCCAAGCAACTGTAAGTACTGCATTATTTCCCTTCGTTAGGCTCAATTCTTTAAAAATGCTTGCAGGAGCAACAGAAGTGTTTCAAAACTTACAACATATCCCATTCAAACGGTCTACATATATCACATGATATTGTTTGCTTACACAGTTTGTTTTACCAACAACTATACATGCAATTTTTAAGTGTGATATGATAATAAGCCTACAACTTCTAAAACACACTATAGGAATTAAAGCTTACGATAGACCTGAAGTCCATGCACTGTGCTATCTGAAGCTTTACAGAAAAGTTGGGTCAACAAGTCAAAAACATCTCAGTTACACTGCACGTACTACTTACCCTAAAGAAACAACTATACCTATTTAGTACTACCAAAATAGTCAACTTCAGTTAATATGGCAATGATCAGTAAATTCAGCCCCCTTTGTATTCTTCATGCAGAAGCCAAGACACACATCTGAACTGCAACATATTTCAAATCTGAAAATATGCACATGCAGTGTATGATCACTGAACTGATTTTCATCTTTCACAAGGGTGACAGATAAACATTGCTACACTGCCTTTATGTATTTCATAGAATCATAGAACCATTTAGACCGGAAAAGACCTCCCAGATCATCCAGTCCAACCTTTAGCCTAGCACTGCCAAGTCCACTGCTAAACCATGTCACTAAGCTCTGAATCCAAACGTTTTTTGAAGACCTCCGGGGATGGTGACTCAACCACTTCCCTAGGCAGCCTGTTCCAATACTTCACAACCCTTTCAGTGAAGCAATTTTTCCTAATATCCAACCTAAACCTCCCCTGGTGCAGCTGGAGGCCATTTTGTCACCTCCTCAGTTGGCACTTGGGAGAAGAGACTGACCCCCACCTCGCTACAGCCTCCTTAAAGGCAGTTGTAGAGAGTGGTAAGGTCTCCCCTGAGCCTCCTTTTCTCCAAGCTAAACAACCCCAGCTCCCCCAGCCACTCCTCATAAGATTTATTCTCCAGACCCCTCACCAGCTTTGTTGCCTTCCTTGCATACGCTCCAGCACCTCCATGTTCTTCTTGTAGTGAGGGGCCCAAAACTGAACACAGTATTCGAGGTGCAGCCTCACCAGAGCCAAGTACAGGGGGACAATCACTTCCCTAGTCCTGCCGTCCACACTATTGCTGATACCAGCCAGGGTGCTGTTGGCCTTCTTGGCCACCTGAGCACACTGCTGGCTCACATTCAGCTGGCTATCGACCAGTACACCCCAGGTCCCCTTCTGCTGGGCAGCTTTCCAGCCACTCTTCCCCCAGCCTGTAGTGCTGCATGGGGTTGTTGTGCCCCAAATGCAGGACCCGGCACTCAGCCTTGCTGAACCTCATACTGTTGGCCTCAGCCCATCGGTCCAGCCTATCCAGGTCCCTCTGCAGAGCCTTCCTACCCTCGAGCAGATCAACACTCCCACGCACCTTGCTGTCATCTGCAAACTTACTAAGGGTGCACTCAATAAACTCGATTCGAGCTCAAGACCTCCAAGAAAACAGAACTTACCAGCCTCTTTTTATTCAATACTTGTTCTAAAAGAGTAGGTCTTGCTGGGCGATCTCCAATGGAGCCTGTTCTCTGTTTTGTAACAGAAACCGAGCCTTCAACACAATCCTGTGCATTAAAGAAAACAAAAATAGAGAAGTGAGACTATAAAACCTGGTATCATACATTTACTTTTTACCACAGAAGAGTCCTAAGAGTAAAGAAACTGTTTGCATTATTAATCTGCAGAGGAAAATAACAGCACCGGAATGGAAATGTATCTATTCAAGAACTGGCCTCTTTTCCTTCCCACATTATTTTCACTATTCCATCACACACAGTGAATACAACTCCAGCAATGCAGCTGAGTTAAAACGGCAAAACTAACCAAGTTACTATGGCAAGTTAAAGTCCTGAATTTTTTTGATTGATTTCGTAAAAGTGAAGTCATCCGAAGCACCTCAATCTCTAGTTTGTATAAGTGAATTATATTTATCATTTGCAATTGGGTGGGAATGACAATATTTTTAATTGCAACACATGCTTCAGAATACTAGTATGAACTTGTCAAAGCCACAGGCAAGAGACAATAAAATCTACATGCTTTTTATTTGTTTATTCTGTTCCTTGTACAATCAACACCCACGAATTAGGCTGTCTTCTAAACAATGTAGCTCTATGATCTGCTGTAGAGAAAATATTTGTTTTGGAAAATTTCAATAATAATGCTAATCCTACGTGTATTAAATTCACAACTTACTGACACTGGTTTTGACCTCTTACTTTTTCTTCCCTCCCACCCACTATCCTCCCCATCCTGAAAAATCTCCTAATCGATACTTCCCTTTTACTTGAAAGGGTTCACTCAAGAACAAAAAAAGTATGTAACCCAGTTATCCTTCACTTCAATATTGTCCACAGAAGTGAAAAATAAAACTTCTATCAGTAATCTAACTCTGACTCCACAAGGTTTGTCAATGCCCCAAAAGATACTATCGGTACTGCAAAAAACCACACCAAGTTTAGCACTAACTATACTGCTTTCTTCTGCAAGTTAAGGCCTTAATTTCATAACGTTCAAACCAACATGCAATAGTATGAAGTGAGAAAAGCAAGCCCTCTCTTTTCCAACATGCAGTAATCAATACTTCATGTTACAGATCAAAAAACCTTAACCGATCACTACCTGAAATGCTGCAACTATACTCTTCTCCCACACTGTCCCCTCTTCTGAGCTACGGTAAGTATTTGCATAGCACATTACGAACTGACCATCCTGAATTATTAGGAAAGGAAGAGAGAACAGAGGCAATCATGACAGTACGTAAATCTAGAATTCACCCACATCTTGAATACAGCATGCAGTTCCTG
Source organism: Chauna torquata (assembly GCA_013399475.1). Lineage (NCBI taxonomy): Eukaryota > Metazoa > Chordata > Aves > Anseriformes > Anhimidae > Chauna > Chauna torquata. The sequence goes on along the minus strand of VXAL01007648.1, from coordinate 196,779 downwards.
TTCTCTCATCTGAAATAGAAGTAGCTACTACAATCAGAGAAGGTTCACAGAATGGCAACAAGGATGATAAAAGTACACGAGTTTTTGCTTGGAAACAAGCATGTTACACCTTTCCACTGCAGGAAGGAAACAACTTAGAGGCAAGTCTACCAAGTAACTGACACAGACTGAATTACTCACTCACTGCACCTTCTAACGCAAGAACTAAGGGGCAAACTGAGCTAGTAACAGTCAGGTTCAAAACAAACCAGGAGATCATTCAAACCAGGTAGCAGACTTGAGGACATTGTCAGAATGTAACGGTGCTGAGAGTTTATATGGGTTCAACAGAAGTCCAAAAAATACACCGAACAGACATCACCCAGTGGTGCAAAACACACCAGAAAACCCACACCTATCTCAGCAAGTCCACTGAGTTGAAAAAGAAAGAAGCTGGGAGAATATTCTCTAGCCTTTTCTTAATTCTAAGGCATCTGCTTTATGGCAGCTTTTGAAGCTAGGCAACAAAAGGTCCATGGTGTTACCCCAGTGTGGTTACTATTATATTTTATGTGAATAAAAACCGAATAAAAATATTTTTGTTGGTTAGTCTGCAGTTAGATCAGTTCCCTGGTCACAATCAGCAATTCTACAGACAGCTATGCTGACAAAAAAAAAAAAGGCTGCTTGCAACAAGACTGCCTGTGCCAGTAAGAAACTTTTTTTTCTGAGAACCACTTTTTTTTTATACTTGTCCCTTCAAGTACAAACTATCCAGCACCTTCAAAAGGAAAACCATTTTGGTCCCTCTTTCTAGTCTACCTAAATACATCTTAAATGCTAACTCATTAGCGCAAGCAACCGTAAGAAACTGTACTGTCTTGCTTGAATCACAAGCTGATAACCAAAACTATCTAAAAGTTGAACGTTAGTATCAGTTCTACCCCTGACAATCTCTATTCCCCCATCTAAACAATACACACAAGTTTATGGAAGCAAGTATGAAATATCAGTGTTCTAAATATATTAAATAGCTGTATATAAATATATATATAAAATACATGAATATATTCTAAACATATTAAATAGCTACATTAAATAACACTTGGTTCACTATCTCAAAGAACCTGCACGACTGATTTTAATATACAATACATTCTGGTGCCCAGTGGCCTTTGTTACCTTAAAACCCCACATTTCAGTATGAACTAGGCAGGAAAACTGACATGTGTCTTAGCTCTACTCTTTCATCTTTCCTCCTACGAAACAAACACACGCAGCACAGTAAGGCAGCAGCTTTGTTTCCCTGGGATCTTTTGATATAATTATACGTCGCTCCTGTTCGTATCAGAGGAGAAGGAAGAAAGGGGGCCTGCTCCCGTGCCAGAAGCTGTGAGCTCTATGGCTGTCCTTCTTCCCCTCTCCCTGGGCAGAGAGCTGCCATTCCCCCCGACAGAAACAGACTTGCCACGGGAAGGGCGTTATTAACCAGCTGAACCCCCCGGACCACGAACGGTGCCGCTACCGGGAGCCGGAGGGCCCCCCGGCCGCGGGGACAGGCGGGGCGACCCG